>LR753368.1:868979-1008497 GCA_902729485.2 Mus minutoides
AAAAAAAAAAAAAAAAAGAAGATAATCAAACCAGCTTGCTAAGAGATTAAGCTGAACCACAGCAGTTGAAGAAGAAATCAAAGGGGACGAATCAGGTGGCACAACAATCAACCATTTCTAATACACAGACTGAATTACCTTGCATTTAAGTCATTAGTGATGAGATTAATTGAATGTGTTGAATCAAATTTATGCTGCATGAAGTTGAGCTGTATCTTGGAAATCTGCTTTATCCTGCATTACTCAGAGCTGGATGAGCAGACTCATGCTTTACTCATAACTTCACTGTTTTATGACCCAACTCTGTCCTCCTTTATTGGGTCATGGAGATCCAGGTCCTTGATCAGTGGTTTCTGATTCCCTGTGACCACCATAAAGTATATTCTTTTATGTCAGGGTTCAGGACTGTTTGCTATCAAAACTAAATCATGGCCAGATGTTAGGTTTGACCAAAAGTCAAAGATTCCAAGGAATAGTATTTTGGATTGAATTAAGTACCCCCCACTCCGAAAAAAAAAAAAAAAAAAAAACAACAAAACAAAACTATGCTGGTATCCTATTTCCTGTAGTTAAGAATGTGGCCTTATGCTGTGTGGTGGTGGCACATGCCTTTAATCCAGGAACTTGGGAGGCAGAGGCAGGTGGATTTCTGAGTTCGAGGCCAGCCCCTGGTCTACAAAGTTCCAGGGCAGCCAGAGCTACACAGAGAAACCCTGTCTCAAACACACACACACACACACACACACACACACACACACACACACAAACAAACAAAAGAATGTGGCCTTACTTGGATGTAAGGGTTTTGCAGATATAATGAAGTTAAGATGAAGTCCCTATGGTAGGCCCTAATCCACCATAACTGATACCCTTAGGAAAATGGCAAATTGGCCACAAACACAGACTTATACAAAAGGAAGATTACAGTTAGAAGATGGTTCAATCATTAAAGTGCTTGCCAAACAAGCATTTGGAACCAAATTCAATCTCCCAGAACTCACTTAAGAAGTGCTGTGTGTGGCAGCACATACCTGATTTCCTAGCACAGGGTAAGTAGAGACAGGCAGGTCACTGGCATTTGCCAGCCAGTGTAGCTGAATCAATGAGACCCAGCTTCAACAGGTGTGATACTTTTTTTTTTAATTGTTCTCCACCTTAGTTTTTGAGACAAAGGCTTGTAAATGTTTTTTCATTGATAAATTTGCAAGGAAAATAACTGAATTGAAATTGTATTATACTGTATTATCTCTTTTTTACTTTTGTATGAGCATTTTGTCTATATGTATCTATGAGCCCAGAAGAGGGCATTGGAGCTATGAAACTGGAGTTATAGATAGTTGTTAACCATCATATCTGGGAATTGAACCTGGGTCCTCTGCAATAGCAGCCAGTGCTCTTAGCTACTGAGTTATCTCTCCAGTTCTTCTACATTAGCTCTGAAATATAAGTCAATTCCTCTGTACTTGTTAACTACTTCCTTCATTCAGAAAATATCTGCAGATGTGCACGTAGGCCAGGGATGTGTGTTACTTTGTTTTGCTGTTTGCTAGTTTGTGGTAAATATCTTCTAATATCCTAGCACTTGGGACACACAGGCAGGCAAATCTCTGAATTCAAAGCCAGTCTAGTCTACATAGTGAGTTTCATGCCTCGCAGGGCTACACAAACAAAAGTACAGGAAAGAAAGAAAGAAAGAGAGAGAGAGAGAGAGAGAGAGAGAGAGAGAGAGAGAGAGAGGAAGGAGGGAGGGAGGGAGGGAGGGAGGGAGGAAAGAAGATATAATAGAAAAGCTATCACCAGTCACTTGGATAAACACTATGATGATGCTGAGGTCAGTAGGCAGGAACAAGAAGATATTTTCTGAAAACTGTTTCTGTACATCTCTGAGCTTACAGTCTACTTATCCTACAAGCACCTTCATGGTCCTAACACAGATTTATCTAGACTATTTTTTCCTTCCACCCCATAGTTAAAAATAATGGGACAGTTACATCATTCTGTTACAGACAACAACAACAACACACACACACACACACACACACACACACACACACACAAACTTTCATTGCTCTCATCACACAATAGATTCTTCACACTAGATGGACAATTAAATTAAAATATACGAAAGAGGCCAAAACTGGATTCAAATTCATTTGCAGTTTCATTTTTCTTGGATTCAAATGAAGGTCTTATGGAGCATCAATATATAGTCTAAAGATTTTTTTTTTTAAAGATTTATTTTATTTTATTATATATAAGTACACTGTAGCTGTCCTCAGACACTCCAGAAGAGGGCACCAGATCTCGTTACGGATGGTTGTGAGCCACCATGTGGTTGCTGGGATTTGAACTTATCACCTTCGGAAGAGCAGTCGGGTGCTCTTACCCGCTGAGCCATCTCACCAGCCCCTAGTCTAAAGATTTTATGAATGTTACCCACTTTATTTAAAAGCCATACCACGCTGAAACATGTGTGTGTGTGCAACTAGATACAAAAATAAAAAACAACAACTAATAAACAGAGTTTAAAACATTGATTTAAAAGCATATGGTGTTAATGACAAATTACATGACTAAGCTTAGAGTTGGCTCACTTTACTATTAATTATGTTCAATAAAAAGCTTATTGATGCTGAGCAGTGGTGATTCATGCCTTTACTCCCAACACTTAGGAAGCAGAGGCAGGTAGATCTCTAAGTTTGAGGTCAGCCTGGTCTAAGGAGTTTTAGGAGAGCCATGACTACACAGAGACACAATGTATCACAAACAAACAAACAACACAACACATCACAGCACACACAAAAACCCACCTTTATTTCTGTCTGCTAAGTGTCACATCAGAGCTGAATAAAGTCATCACATGTTCTTAGAAAGGAATGGATCAATAGATTAATAAGAACTAATAAAATGACTGTGTTTTTAATGTTATTACATAAATTACGCACAATATATATTTTTTCGAGACAGGGTTTCTCTGTACAGCCCTGGATGTCCTGGAACTCACTTTGTAGACCAGGCTGGCTTCGAACTTAGAAATCTGCCTGCCTCTGCCTCCCAAATGCTGGGATTAAAGGTGTGTGCCACCACTGCCCGGCATGCACAACATTTTTAAATATACTCCACATAGCCATAAATAGTGATTTTGCTTACAGCAGGCCTTAGTATTCAGTTGAACCGGATGGAAAAGCTTGATAAGACTCAGTCTTCTCTACACAAGAACTACGCAAGAACAAGTAGAGGAAATCAAGGCCAATTTTTGCTGTACTTCAAATACTATGTCTTTTTTTTTTTTTTTTTTTCCTTTCTGGTATTTCAAAGCAGGGTTTTTCTGTGTAGCCTTAGCTGTCTAGCTGTCTTGGAATTCACTACATAGACCAGGCTGATCTTTCATTTGGAGACCTACCTGTTTCTTCCTCTTGGGTGCTGAGATTAAAGGCATGCACCACCGCTGCCAGGCTACTGTGTGTTAAAATTGAGTATTGCTTTATTCATTTGAAACTTCCACAGATATGTAGGAATATGGTGCATATATGTAACCACAATAGTGCCTCTAGGGAAAAAGAGAAAAACAGAAATAAGCCTGAATTTGACATGAAAATGTGTGTATAAACTGTTTATCTTAAAGCATGTACTTCCTAACATGTCTACTGATAGGACCAAGGACCAACAACCCAGAGTTCAACAGCTCTCCATTTCAAGCACCTCGGTTTTGGTACTCAAATATCACTCTCTTCTAAAAGTAACCAGAATTCATTGAAAACATGATGATCCTAAGATTTGGGAGAGAAATGTACAAAATTAGGATAGATCATCTCTTACTCAAGTCAGGCAGTAGAATCTGCCTAATTTGAAATATATAAGAGATATCTATTAAACATTCTATCAGATTCTAAAGTTCTCACTTTCCCAAGATGGGATGACTTACACAAAAAAGAAATACCAGTGACAATAAATTGATATCTTAATTCCTTTAAAACTCATGGGTCCACATCAGTGTTTTACAAAGTAAAGTGAGAACCAAAGAGGGGGCTGAGCATTTAACAACCACCTGCTGCTTTTCCAGAGGACTGAGTTCAGTTCCCAGCATCCACATCAGGTAGCTCATAATTTCCAACAGCTTGAACTCCAGGGGATCCAACACCTTCTTCTAGCCTCCTCATGTATGTGACATACACACACAGAAACAAATACAGAAATAAAAACGAAAAAATTTTAAAGTAAAATGAGAAGAATTCCACTAAACACTTTGGTGAATGCTAAAAAAAAACAAACCATTCTTCTTCTTTTTTTTTTGTCTTATTTTTTTATTTTTTATTAGATAATTTCTTAATTTACATTTCAAATGCTATGCCGAAAGGAAAGTTCCCTATACACTCCCACTGCCCTGTTCCCCTGCCCACCCACTCCCACTTCTTGGCCCTGGTGTTCCCAGGGGTATATAAAGATTACAGTACCAAGGGGCCTCTCCTCCCAATGATGTCAGACTAGGCCATCTTCTGCTACATGTAGAGCTAGAGACACCTGTTCTGGGGGTTCTGGTTAGTTCATATTGTTGATCCTCTTCTAGGGCTGCAGACCCCTTTAGCTCCTGGGGTTCTATCTCTAGCTTCTCCATTGTGGGCCCTGTGTTCCATCTTATAGATGATTATGAGCATCCACTTCTGTACGAGGCAGCTACATCAGGGTCCCTTAAATAGGCACTAGCTGTCCTATGCAATAGTGTCTGAGTTTGATGACTGATTATGAGATAGATCCCCCCTGGTGGGGTAGTCTCTGTGTGGTCCATCCTTTCGTCTTTGTCTCTGTAACTCCTTTCATGGGTATTTAGTGTCTTGCCTCTCTTCTCTTCTCTTCTCTTCTCTTCTCTTCTCTTCTCTTCTCTTCTCTTCTCTTCTCTTCTCTTCTCTTCTCTTCTCTTCTCCTCTCCTCTCCTCTCCTCTCCTCTCCTCTCCTCTCCCCTCCCCTCCCTTCCCCTCCCCTCCCCTTTTCTTTTCTTTCTTTTTTTCTTTTTCAGAGTTGAGGATGGAACCCAGGCTGTACCCTTGCTGTTCAAGGACTCTGCCCCTTAGCTACATCTCTACCCACCATTCATTAGTTTTTCTTTAGTGAGCTACACCATATGGATTTCATTATGGTGTTTTCATTCCAACTTTCATCTCACTCCTTATTTCCAATTCCTGTCCCCCTTTCTTCTAATCCCCTCTTGTTGTTACCCCACTGTCCACTAACATCCCCCCACATTGCTTCTGCCTCATATGTATTCCATTAAATACCTTCACACACATACACACACATACACACACAAGGGAAAGGTGTGTATACACATACAAATTAAAGTCTAGATCTACATATATAATAAAATACACAGTGCTTCATTTTCTCTCATTTAGTTTAACAATGATAGCCAGTTACATCTATTTTTATGCAAGTATCATGATTTCATTTTTCTTTGTAGTTAAAGCAAATCTCATGGTGTATGTGTCATATTTTTCTTATCTACTAATAGACATCTACACTGGTTACATTTCTTAGGTATTTTGGAAAAGGCAACAATAAATAGATGAGTAAGTATCTCTGCAGTAAGACATTCAGACTGTCATGTATATACCCAGGAATGGTATAACTGAGACATGCTGGTGATTATTTCCTTTGTTATGAAAATAATTTTTAATATTTTATATTTTGATTTGTCCATTCTTGGAGATACTTTTCTGTGCTATTGTAACCCTTTACATAAAATTCTTGACTATGTTAACACACTCAAGTATTTTATTTGTTTATCGCTAGCAGTTTCAAATTTTATTTTAAGATCATTGATGGGCTTTAATTTATTTTTATGCAGGGTGAAATATATAGATCTACTTGCATTTTTCTACATGTAGATATCTAGTTTTTCCAATACCATTTGTTGAACAAGTTTTTATCTAGTATATATTTTGACACCTATGTCAAAAAATTAGGTGACTCTAGCTGTACAGGTTAATTTTTGGATATTCTCTTCTAGTTCATTGGTCTATATAACTTATTTTTGGGGGTGCCAGTACAAGTGGTCTTTGTCACTCTAACTCTGCAGTATAATTTGAAGATCAGCTATTATGATGCTTCTAGCATTGTTCTTTTTTCTTGGGGTTGCTTTGATCATTCAGAGTCTTTTTGCTTCCAAGTTAGATTTTTTTTTTTCTATATTCATGAATATGGGGATTTTGGTGAGGACTGTGTTTTTTTCTGAAGACCACAATCTTTAATATAACCATTTTGAAATTTTAATTCTGCCAATCCCTGAACATGAGGGGGGGGGGGCTTCTATCTTCTAGGATGTTTTTCACAATCCTTTAAAAAATTTTTTTTAGCAAATACTTCACTTTTAGTGTCATTTGAAGATGGCTCCTGAGACCTGAGTCCAATGAGCACTTATCTACAGCTGCTGAAGTGAAATTTCTGTTTCTCACACTAATTCAGGGCCTGAATACTAAACTCAGCAATAGAATCTACTGAAAACACCCACTCAGGAACCAAGAAGAATCATCAGCATGGACCAGAATGCCACCATGATTCTTTTTTCTTTTGTATACCGATACCAGAAATCGTAAGTATCAGACACCAATGAGTTGCAGGCTCCTACTTCCTCCTAATTCCTTCTACTCCTACTACCAGAAACCTAGAAATAAAAATTTTATTCAATTTGATCCACCATTGTGAAGCAGAAGAATCAACTCCCTCCCCAATGATAGCCTAGGCAACTTGCATTTACCATGAAAATAAAATCTGAAAAGTTATGAGTGGGTATACTTAGCCTTTACTCACTTTCTCATCAAAATTGAAGTGTACATTTTACAACACATCTCAATTCATATTACAAATGCTCAGCAACCATGCAAGGATATCAGCTGCCATATTGAAGCATACAGAGCTCACACTAACAGATTTTAACTCTGGGATTCCTTCCTCCCTCTTTATTAAGTTTCCCTGATTTGCCTAGATGTTAATTCTTTATTTCTTTTTCCGCCCATTGTTTCCTTCATCAAGATGCTCTTTTCATTCCATTCATAATGAAAACTTCCCTGAACCCTGATAACTAGGATAAAGTCAAGTGTTCTTTCCTTTTTACCATTTTTTGGATCAACATATGTATACTGCTATTAAAGCACTTATCACATTGGGTTGCAGCATTCATTTTCCTCTTTAATCCCTTAAAAACTTGAATTTACTGAAGGAAATGTTGAAATTCTATTCATATTTATATCTCCTTTATTGACTAAGATGTTTGGAATAATATAACCACTTACTGACTGATTCTGAAGAGAATGCTAGTAATGTTACAGATTTCAAATCTAAGTATTCTTTACTGAGTACTTTGAAATATATTGGGCACACTGTCTTCATGTACTAGTATGTCAGTTAATTGATATTTATTAAGACATATAGCCAACACTTGAAGAGTTTATAAAATATTGGCTCTTGTTAAAATTTCCATATGCTAGATCAAAACTAGAAAATATATGAGTAGAGTCAGTGAGATGGTTGAGCAGGTGAAGACATGTGCCATCATGCCAGAAAACCTGAGTTCAGTACCTGGGACCCTTATAGGAGAAGGAGAGAATCAATTCAGGAAAGTTGTCCCATGATTACTGGTGGTGATGGTGGTAGTGGTGGTGGTGGTGTGTGTATGTGTAAAAATATTTGTGAAAAGAAAAATATATTTAGAAAATATTTTAATATGTTGTGAACCTAGACATTGTTCCAGATTTTTAAGACATATCTATAAGAAAGGTTAAGAGGACTAGAGAGATGACTGAGCAGTTAAGAGCACTTACAATTCTTTCAGAAGACCCAAATTTGAAGCCCAGAACTCATGTTGGATGGCTCACAACTGCCTGGACTCCAGCTCCAGGAGATCTAATGCCTCTGCCTTCCACAAGTTCCTACATTCACAGACACAAACACACATACACACTCCATCTTAAGGAAAAACAAACAAACAAACAAACAAACAAACAAAACAAGGTCCACATGATCCTGGAGCTTATATCTTGGTAGTAGGAGACAGAAGTTAAATACATCAATAAATAAATTACCAAGAGATTTCTAACAATAATAAGTCATGACTCATGTATCATACTTCACCTCACTGTCCCATGGAATACAGATGTGATTAATCAGCACCCCTTCTTCCTGAGTTGAGATCAAAATCAGATCCCTTCTCAATGTGGTACTGCAAGCATATGAAACCCATCCAAGTTGTCACTTCAGTGAAGTTTTGCTATTATCCAAAGCCTAAACTCTTCTATAAGATGGTTATTTTGAAATTCCAAGAACCAGCTCTGGCAAATAGAATCTCCAAAACACCATCAATCTCACTGTTTCCAGAATTCCATAATCTCTCTCTCTCTCTCTCTCTCTCTCTCTCTCTCTCTCTCTCTCTGTGTATATGAGTGTGTGTGTGTATGTGCATACCTAACTGCCTACACACAGACACACACACACACAGACACACACAGACACACACACACACACACACACACACACACACACACACACATAAACATCCTAGTGAGTCCAATGTGTTACCATATGGGTATAGATTGACAGCTTAGTCATGTCTATCAAAAGGATTGTTCCTGAAGAAAATTAACTCTCCTCCCTTAGCAGGCATGGACTTCCTGTAGCTCTTCCACTGGAGTATGACATTGTGAGCCCTTCCCCCTTCCATGCTAAAATATTGACTGTGCACCTAGGTTTTATTATCAATATTTTATAGATAATATTGCCTCTATATTAGTTGTTTTCCTGTTGCTGTGATAAAACACCATGACCAAGGCAATGTATAGAAGAAATAATTTATTTAGGCTTAAGGTTTCAGAAGGATAAGAGTACATGATGGCAGAGTATAGGCATGGTGAGTGTAAAAGAGAGAGAGCATACTAGGAATGGAGTGAGGCTTTGAATCCTCACCCCCCCCCTTCCCACCTCAGTGAGTTACCAAGACAACAGCTACTAATCCTCCTCAAACAGTGCAACCAGCTGGAGACCAAGTATTCAAATCCCAGAGCCTATAGGGGACTCTCTTCTAAACCCCCACATACCCTCCTTTTTTTTTTTTAGCTCCTTTTGTACAAACTTTTATTAGTATGGTTATTTGAACATTAATTATAAATCAGTGCATAGCTCAGGGAACATAACATAATGCAGATGTACGGAACCTACTAGTACTGCCTCTCACCTTGATGTGTAAGTGCAGCAAATTAAAATCAGAACACTCACTTTCAAATAGTAAAAATATGCTTACATTACCATGGAATTGCTGGGGGAAACCTCTTCCACTCACTCTCTCAAGTTGTTTTCCTAGCACCCCCTCTTCTAGGTCTCTCTTTTTAGAAGTTTGATGCCATGCTGGTTTTCCATATTTTCTTTTTGTATCTGTGTGGTGGTCAAGGATACTTAGTAAACTTGTTCAAACTACTGAGTATGTGAGAATTGCATGTTGGGAGAAAATGGGCAAATGAGAACTCCACTTAATCAGTAAACCCAGACTCATAAACCTGGACTGGTCATCAGGGAGCCTGTATGGGCCTAACCTAGATCATCTGCATATATGTTATGATTGTGTAGGTTGGTGTTTTTGTGGAACTCTTAACTGAAGGAACAGAGGCTATTTCTGATGCTTTTGCCTGCTTTGGAGACCCTTTTCCTCCTACTGGGTTGCCTCATCCAGCCTTAAAATGAGGGAAGGTGCCTTGCCCTATTGCAACTTAATATGCCATGCTTGTGTGATATCCCTGGTAGGCCTGCTCTTTTCTGAAGGGAAATAGAGGAGAAGTGAGTGGGGGTATGGAGATAGGGCTCAGAGGGAGGGGGAACTATGGTCAGAATGCAAGGTATGAGAGAATAAATTAATAATAAAATGTTAAGATCATAGGATCAGAGGAGGACACAACATCTGTCCCAGCACCACTGGGAGTAACTGGGACCAGTGGGATCCAGGGCAGCAGGAACCCCACAGGACCAGTGGTACAGGATCCTTCTGGTCTAGGTTGGTGCCCTAAGCAGTCCTTGGGCTCAAATTCTACAGCCAGTCCCACAACACCCAGAGGAAGCTCCACTCCCAGGCACTCTAATATGCCCAGGAACCTGGGATCCCAGGACCACAGAACCCCAGGACTCCAGGATCCCAGGGTCAAACCAGAATCTCAGGGTCCAAGGGGCAGCTTTACAACCAGGAGCTCTGACACTCCCAGGATCTCAGGATACCAGAATCACAGAATCACAGAGACAGCTGGACTCTGAAGAGTTCTGACACAACCAGGATCACAGAAAGGACAGGCTTCAGTCAGATATAGTGAGGGCAAGTAGCACTAGCAAGAACCAGATGGTGGTAGGCAAGCATAAGAACATAAGGAACAGAAACCATGGTTACTTGGCATCATCAGAACCCAATTCTCCCAACATAACAAGTCTTGGATACACCATCACACTGAAAAGCAAGATTCAGATCTAAAATCACGTATCACAATGATGATAGAGGACTTTAAGAACAACATAAATAAGTCCCTTAAAGAATTACAGGAAAACCCAGGTAAACAGCTAGAAGACCTTGAAGAGTAAATATAGAAATCCCTTAAAGAATTACAAGAAAACATAATAAAAAAGGCAAAGGAAATAAACAAAACCATCCAAGATCTAAAAATAGAAATAGAAACAATAAATATATCACAAAGGGAGACAGCCCTGGAGTTAAACCTAGGAAAGAGATCAGGAGTCATATGTATAAACATTACCAACAGAATATACGAGATAGACGTGAGAATCTCAGGTGCAGAAGATACCATAGAAAACATTGACACAAAAAACAAACAAAATGCAAAAAGCAAAATGCTCCTAACCCCAAACACCCAGGAAATCCAGGACACAATGAGAAGACCAAACCAAAGGATAATACATATAGAAGAGAAAGAAGATTCCCAACTTAGAGGGCCAGTAAATATCTTTAACAAAATTAAAGAAGAAAACTTCCCTAACCTAAAGAAAGAGATGCCCATGAATATACAAGAAGCCTACAGAACTCCAAATAGATTGGACTAGAAAAGAAATTCCTCCTGTCACATAATATCAAAACACCAAATGCACTAAACAAAGAAAGAATATTAAAAGCGATAAGGGAAATAGGTCAATTAACATATAAAGGCACACCTAACAGAATTATACCAGGCTTCTCACCAGAGACTATGAATCCTAGAAGATCCTGGGAAGATGTCATACAGACCCTAAGAGAACACAAATGCCAGGCCAGGCTGCTATACCCAGCAAAACTCTCAATTACCATAGATGGAGAAAATAAGATATTCCATGACAAAACCAAATTTATACAATATCTTTCCACAAATTCAGCCCTACAAAGGATAATAGATGGAAAACACCAACACAAGGAGGGAAACTACACCCTAGAAAAAGCAAGAAATTTGGGGATCCTTCCCATATATAACCACCAAACCCAGACACTATTGTGGAGGACAACAAGAGCTTGTAGACAGGAACCTCATATAGCTGTCTCCTGAGAGGCTCTGTCAGTGCCTAACAAATATAGAAGTGGATGGTTACAGAAATCCACTGGACTGAGCACAGGGTCCCCAATGAAGGAACTAGAGAAAGTACCCAAGGAACTGAAGGGGTTTGCTGTCCCATAGGAGGAACAACAATATGAATTAACCAGTACCCTTAGAACTCCATGGGACCAAACCACCAACTGAAGAAAATACATGGTGAAACTCAAGGCTTCAGTTGCATATGTAGCAGAGGGTGGCCTAGTTAGTCATCAATGGGAGGAGAGGCCTTTGGTCCTGTGAAGGTTCTTTGCCCCAGTATAGAGGAATGTAATGGCTAGGAAGCAGGTGTGGGTGGATTGGTGAGTAGGGGAGTGAGGATGGGGGGGGGGTTGGAGGGGAAACTAGAAAAGGGGATAACATTTGAAATGTAAATAAAGAAAATACCTATTAAAAATAAGATCAAATTAAAAATGTCAAAAAAGAAAAAGAAAAAGCAAGAAAGTAATCTTTCAACAAACCCCAAAGAAGATAGCCACATAAACATAATTCCACCTCTAACAATAAAAATCACAGGGAGTAACAATCACTTTTCCTTAATATCTCTTAACATGAATGGACTCAACTCCCCAATAAAAAGACATAGACTAACAGACTGGATAAGTAATCAGAACCTAGCATTTTGCTACATACAAGAAATGTACTTCAGTGACAAAAACAGACACTACTTCAGAGTAAATGGTTGGAAAACAATTTTCCAAGAAAATGGTCCCAAGAAACAAGCTGGAGTAGCCATTTTAATATCGAACAAAATTGAACCAATAGAAACAGATATAAAAGTTGGCAAAAGTGTACTTAGCACTTAAAACTAGCACAACGCATAGAAACAAACACTTATCTACGACGAATTGACTATTCTGGGTCTTTTGTTGTTTCATGTCAAATTGAGGATTTTCTTTCTATTTATGTGAAGAATGAGATGAGGATGTTTGTCTTAGTCAGGGTTTCTATTCCTGCACAAACATCATGACCAAGAAGCAAGTTGGGGAGGAAAGGGTTTATTCAGTTTACACTTCTTTGCAGCTGTTCATCACCAAAGGAAGTCAGGACTGGAACTCAAGGAGGTCAGGAAGCAGGAGCTGATGCAGAGGCCATGGAGGGATGTTCTTTACTGGCTTGCTTCCCCTGGCTTGCTCAGCCTGCTCTCTTATAGAACCCAAGACTATCAGCCCAGAGATAGTCCCACCCACAAGGGGCCTAGCCCCCTTGATCACTAATTGAGAAAATGCCCCACAGCTGGATCTCATGGAGGCACTTCCCCAACTGAAGCTCCTTTGTTTGTGATAACTCCAGCCTGTGTCAAGTTGACACACAAAACTAGCCAGTACAATGTTGATTGTGATTTCATTGAATCAGTAAATTGTTTTGGTAGAAAGGTCTTTTTTGCAATGTTAATTCTACCAAGCAGTACTCTTGGGAGGTCTTCAAATTCTAGTATGTTTCTTAATCTCTTTCTTCACACATTTAAGGTTTTCATTGTAGAGGTTTTTACCTCTTTTGTCATGTATATTCTAAATATTTTATTTTATTTGAGGAACTAGGAAGAGGAGAGTATCTGTGACCTCTCTCAGCACGCTTGTTACTCCAGTCTGGTAAATTTTATAAGTCAATTATGTATCATAACACTTTGCTGAAATTATTGATAATTTCTACAATTTTTCTAGTCAAATTTTGGGAACATTGCGTATAAGATAATATAATCTTCAATTGAAAATAATTTGACTTAATATTTTCCCATTTGTATCACTTCTCTTGCCTTATTGCTCCAGCTAATGGTTCAATCACATTATGAATGAGCAGTAGGGATAGTGAGCAGTCCTCTCCCATTCTTGATTTTAATAGGGCTTATTAATGATTTTATTCATTTAGGATGATATTGGCCATAAGTTTGTTATACATATCCTTTATTATGTTGGAATATGTTTCTTACAGTCCTACTTGTTCTAGGGCTTTTATTAAGAATGCAGCTTATCAAATACTTTCTTTATGCTTCTATTGAGATGATTATATGATTCTTGTATTTTTTCCATGTATTTGGTTTATTATATTTATTTCTCATATATGATAAAAAATTAAAAATAAAATAAAAAATTTTTAAAAAGAAAAAGAAAAAAGAAATCAAGTCAAGGAACTTCATAGTAGCATCAACAGATGAGACAAAATATGTAATTTGTTAGGTATATTCTTAGGGAAAGAATATTTTACATAAAATTTCACATAATTATTTGTCTTAAAAGTCATTATTGTGTACATGTTTGGTGAGTGTTTTTGTGTGACACGGCTGCACCATGATACATGAATGGAAGTTAGTGGGCAATTTGGGAAAATTGATTCCCTTCTTCTTCAATAGGTTCAATAGAGCAAACTTTAATTATCATGTTTATAGCAAAGCTTTCTCATAAGCTGAGCCAATTCCTGGCTTTCACAGTATGGATTGTGATTTTTTTGTATTTCCTAAAAACTGAAGTCTTTATATATGGACACTTGGAAATATTCTTGTTTGATTTCCTGCAGGTGTGATTGGTATGTTTCTCTGTGTTTCAGTGAGTCATGACAATTTGGAAATTCATGGTTGTTGGTATGGTTCAATGGTAGATTTTAAAAATGTTTTCTTTTCTTTTTGTTTTTGTGTGTACATGTGCATGCCTATGTGTAGATATGTTCATTCGAGTGCTGGTATGTAATGAGGCCAGAGGAGTTACAAGCGATTGTAATTCAAAGTACAAAGGTAGACATTGGGATCCAAACTCAGATCCTCCTAAGGGCTCTTAATTGCAGAGCCATCCCTTCAGCCTCAACATAGTAGAGTTCTTGCTGATTGAGTATAAGGCTTGTTTGATCCCAACAGCCACTAAATATCAGAAAACAAAAGTATCTTTGGAAATTGTTGCCAGATCTGGAGATGATACTTATATGATTCATTTGGAATTTTCTTCCACTTGCTGTTTTTCTTATTTTAACATTTTTCATGTTTTTATATTTTAATTTCAATATCCTGTGTAGACATTTATTGTTCTTTATCTACTATATTTCAGTTCATTCACTTTATTATTCTTATTGTTTTTCTACTCAAAAACTCCCTTCAATTTATCTTCCAAATTTTCTCTTGTACTTTTCATTTCTCTTAACATACTACAATTTTAATAATCCTTTAAAGTCCACAGAATACTCTTTTCTTTATATCTTCTTGTTCGGGTTTTATCAATAAAAGATCTCCTTAGATCACATAGGGGATTTCAGTCTACAAAAAGAAAAACACTGCTTCATGAGCTATTTTCTTTTCTTCCAACAGTGCTTCTGTCTCTGCTGTGTCACTTGAATGCCTGACAGCATGGGGTATCTCTTGGGGTTTTGTTGTTGTTGTTGTTCTTTGTTTATTTGTTTGTTTTTTCTTTTGTAGTTTTCTTTTGTTTAGTTTTGGTACAGGGATGTGATTTTTATTTCGTATTCACAATTAAATAAAAGTGAAATGGTTCCACCAACAGAAATGGCTTAGTGGTTAGGAGCACTTTTTTTTCTTACAGGGGACCTGGGTTTAATTCCTAGTACCCATACAGCTACTCACAAATGTCTGTAACTTCATGAGATCTAACACCTTTTGCCAGTGGCACATTATTGCACATGATACACATACCTGCAAGCAGGCAAAACACTCATATACATAAAATAAAAATACTTAAAATCCTCTAAAAAACTAAAAATGGTAAAAAAAATATTTTTACTTATTATTTTTTTTGTTTGGCAATTTTATACATTTGTGTGCATATGTGTGTATATGTACATACATACAGTATATATATATATATATATATATATATATATATATATATATATATATGTTTATTCTCATTCCCCATCCTCTTTTACTCCCAATTACACCTCTGTTTCATCATGCATTTATAAAGATCCATTTCCCACAATTATGCACTTTTTGTTTTGCTTTCTGACTCTCTGATTTTAACCAGGGCTGCCTGTGTGTCATGGGTTTAGAACTATTTACTGCTTCACCATTTAGTACAAAATTGATAGTAATGACTGTTCCATCCCCAGAACCTATCAGTTGCCATAGTTCATCTGGAAAGGAGTAGGGCCACATGGATCCTTTACTGATCCATTATTGGCTGTTGACAGGTCCAGTATTGATGAGGCCTAGTATAGGTGACTGAATCTGCTCTGAGATGAGGCTTACAAGGACTACATCATGTCCTATGGTCAGCATTTTTCATCTTTTCTCCCTATCTTCAAATTCTTACATTCTTACTGCTATTTCTTCTGCAATGTTCCGTAGAGCAAGATGGAGTTGATATAAATGTTCTGTTTAGGGATGATCTCTAGCCATTTATTATGGACATCTTGAATAGCCATTTTAAAGGGCCCAGAGTAAGCACAGAGCATACCCAGACAGCAAATTTTCAGTACAAAGGAGATTTATTATCCCAAACAGACAAATGGATGGGTGAGATGCCTTGGATCAGACAAAAAAAAAGCAGCAGGTGTTTTTGAAGGTGTGGTTTTTAAGAAGAAAAAGGGGAAGTCGATGGTAAGTTGGTAAGTCCTGATTATATATGTTAGCCAGTATAGCCAAATAATGACCTTGGTGCTTTGATAGCTGGACCTGGGAGTTTTAGTCAGACATAAGGAAGTGGCCAATTAAGGGAGTATACCTTGGTGGCTAGATTTAGGAATATAATCTAATGGTTTATCAAGAGAGAGGGAAGTAGGGAGGATAAGCCCTGTCAGTATCCTGTTTACAATACTAGGGCCTATATTTGGCATGCTTGGGCCTGTTAGAACCCTTTAGCCATAAGTCTCTATACTCATTAAAGTTTACTACAAAGGAAGATAGTAGCATTTGTCTGAGTATAAATATAAAATTTTAGAATTCAATTTTTAACTACACAGTACAGAAAATTTTCCCAAAATATATTATCATCTTTTGAGAATTTTATAGATGAGTACATATTTTTTATTTATTACTTATACTCCTTCTTCTCCTCCCAACTTCTCCAATATCCCTACCACCATCCCCACTCAAATTCAAAATCCCTTCTATAATTATTATTTTTGTATACTGGTTTTACACTACTGATTCCAATTAGTGCATGAGTTTAGGACTGTCCACATAGGATTGGGAAACTTAACAGAGCCTTGTCTCTTGAGAAAACATTCTCTTCTATCCTTGGTAGCCACTAACTTCCTGTAGCTCTTTACCTGGGGATGGGACCTTGTGAAATGTTTCCCCATCCACATTGGAATGTCAGCTGGTGTAACCTTATATAAGCCAGCAAACATATTATATAGATATTGGTACTTGATTTCTAGATATCAGAATATAAAGGTAAATTTTTATAAGTGGGGCTGCATTTACTAAAAGAAATGTCAAAACCAAAACAATCATTGCTGTAAATCTATAGGAGTTTATGCTTCAAATCCAGCTAAGTACCCTCTCAGCTTTCTTTCTGACAGCTCTGAGATCTTTCACCAGCACTGCCATTGCCCAGAACTGGATGCTGTATGGCCACAGGAGATAAGAAATCTTTCTCAAACTTTGTAATCAAATATCTACTCACACCCACATAGGGAATAGCCACTTGCTCTTCAGTAGCCATGGGACAGCAATGTGCTGGCTCCATCAGCTTGATCAGATGAACATGATGACTCACAAGGAAGAGAACCAAATTGGGAAAAGCAGTAATATCATAACAATGAGCCAGCTCTATTTCATGGGACCTACCACCTGATTCATAGTCCTAGTTTGGAAGACAGTTCTGACAGGTCATAGTCAAATTAGCATTAATGACACTTGTCTAGAATGTGTGAGGTCCTAGGTTCAATTCCTAGTACTTTAAATAAACTTTCTCATGAGCTACAGTATGAAATCTAAAAACTCTGTTCAGTGAGCTTTTATCAGCAATTTGTGTTTCTGGGGGCTGGGTAAGGGGGCTGGAGAGATGGCTCAGCGGTTAAGAGCACTGACTGCTCTTCCAAAGGTCCTGAGTTCAAATCCCAGCAACCACATGGTGGTTCACAACCATCCATAATGAGACCTGAGGCCCTTTTCTGGGGTGTCTGAAGACAGCTACATTGTACTTACATATAATAAATAAGCCTTTGAAAACAAACAAATGAACAAACAAACAACTTGTCTTTCTGTTCCTGAACAGAGTGAAGTGACCAAGATGACTCCATTTTGTCCTGATCTTATCCTGACTTCAATTTGTGCCTGCTCAGGTGCTTTACAGTCTCTAACCTCCAATAAACAGTCACAACTGCCTTGGCGACATATTTGGGATTTTCCATGACCCTGACCCAAATGTATAAACAAGAACAACTAATGTGTTTTGTCAAAAAAAATGCTACAAAGTTACCCTGACCTATATCTAAAAATAGTGGTATTGTTGGGTATAGGAAGTAACTCTAGCTGAGATTCCTAGTAGTGGGATATAAGGAGCCTGAAGTGGCCACCTCCTGTAGCCAGGCAAGACTCCCAGTGATAAAACACCAAATGACCCACAAAACCTTCCACCCAAAATGTGTCCTGCCTACAAGGTGATCAGGGATAGCTAGAGTAGAGACAGATGGAATGGCCAACTAATGACTGGCCCAACTTGAGACCCACCCCACCCCCACCCCACCCCCACCCCACCCCCACCCCGACAATGTTAATATCATTCAGTTTTGCTTATAGACCTAACATAACTGTCCTCTGAGAGGCTCCACCAACAGCCAATGGAAGCAGATGCAGAGACCCACAGCCAAACATTAGACAGACCTCTAGAGTCTTGTGGAAGAAGAGGGGAAAGGATTGAGGAAAAAGAGTTGAGGGAAGGATTGAGGAACCTGAAGGAGATAGAGACTCCACAAGAATACTAATAAAGTCAACTAACCTGAACCCTTGAGGGCTCCTAGAGACTAAACCACCAACCAAAGCACAAGCATGGCTAGTCTTAAGCTCCCTGCACATATGTAACAGATGTGTAGCTTGGTCTTCACATAGGTCCACCAACAACTGGATTGGAGGCTGTCCCTGACTCTGTTGCCTGCCTGTGGATTCCACCCTAACTAGGCACTTTGTCAGGCCTCAGTAGAAGAGGATGTACCTAGCTCTGCAGTGACTAAACATGGCAGGGTTGGTTGATACCTGGAGGGTTATGTCCCCTTCTCAGAGGAGAAAGGGAGGGGACCTAAGAGGAAGGGCTATAGGGGGACTGAGAGGAGAACAGGGCTGTGATCAGGATGTAAAGTGAATAAATTAATTAATGAAAAATTAATTTATATCTGCTAATCACATTTATGAGCAACATTTAGATTGGTATTTGACTGAAAAACTGGATGTTACAAGCTTGGTCAGGTTGATATGTAAAATGAATCATAATTTCCAATAGTGACTTTTTG
The DNA here is from genome assembly GCA_902729485.2 of Mus minutoides. Lineage (NCBI taxonomy): Eukaryota > Metazoa > Chordata > Mammalia > Rodentia > Muridae > Mus > Mus minutoides. The sequence goes on from LR753368.1 coordinate 887,972, forward strand.
TTTGTTTTGCTTTTGAGCTAGAGATTGAACCCAAAAGCCCTGAGCATGCCTGACAAGCACTTTACCATGAGCTTCATCCCCAGCCCTCCCATAGTGATTCCTGCTTTCATTATCACTATGGCTTGAATCTTAAATGCCCCAAACCCACCACAAAGGACTCCTATGATCAAGGTTTGCTTGATGTAATGCCAATGGCTTTACTGGGAGTTGGAGGATCTTTAAGAAACAGAACTTAGTACTCGTGTTGAGAGATTCACAGGGATAGTGGGACTTCCATCTTTTCCTCTTTCTTTCTGTTATGTCTCAGCCACGAAGTGAGTGGCTTTATTTACCATATGCTTCTTCCACAGAAACAGAGGAGCCAACCATGGACTGAAATCTCCAAAATTGTTTGCCAAAAATAAGCACCTGTCTCCAGCACCTGTCAGGTTGACAAAAAGCTTACTAACAACTATAATTAGCAGCATAATTCATTTGATCATCCATTCCAAATTAAGAAAGTTTTGTCTAAACTATGACCATAGCTCTCAGCCTGATCCAAATCATGAGGTAACGATCTTTTAAGTTGAATTTACATGAAAACTATTTATGCTTGGTTAAACCCTGCCTAAAATCAGCAGTCATATATATAACAACTCTACCACTATGGAAAATAAAAGTAGTGGTTTAAGGGTAATATTCTGAAAAGTTATTTATAGTTAAGATTTGCTAGAAATAACAGCAGAATAAATAATTAAATAGAAAGATCTTATTGGAAAAACAACAAAGCTAAAATAAATAGGAATGGAACTATTTGAAACTTTTTAATATACAAATTCATGGAGGTTTTATTTAACTGAACAGTTATAATAACTAACAACCTGACATCTTCAAGTCCCATGGAGCACATGGCCTCTAAATCTGAGAATGCTGACAGAAATAGCCTAGCAATTCAGCCCACATGGGAGGACATAAGGCAATCAATGAAGTGGTGTGGGGGAACATGGGCAGGTAAGAGATACTCTGATTTGTTTTGCATGATTACTTTAGAGGAGAATGGAATATTTTATAGCCATTGAATTCAAAATGCAAAACAGTGTTTTCATTCTTTTATAACTGACTTTAAATGTCTGCTCTGAGCTTCTAATGTCATCTGATTATAGAAAGTTTAATTAAATAATTTCTAGTATTCTCAGTGAAATTAACAACTCAGTATCCTGCTTTGGTCAGTTACTTGGAGTGCCAGAGGGCTTTGAGAGTGCCAACATTTCAGAAGCTGTGGTATCTAGCTTTTGATGGTTTTCCATTTTTCCAGAAGCATCCATGGAGCCGTTATGCATTGTGTTGGGTCGTTAGTTGTGAATATCTGCCTGCTCCTCTTTATCTCAGCTAGTTTTTCTCTTTCAAATGTTTATTTTCCTTTCATCATGACAGGAGGGGATTCTTCTACTTTATCAGCTACTCTTAGTCAATCTTGCAACTCTCTTGAGAATCCTCTAACAGTCCTCTGGGACCATAAGAGGGGGAGCCTCAGCCTTTCTGTGTAAACATTCTGTGCTTCAAAGGCATTTCTGCTAGCAAGAGGAACTTCTCTGCAAAGTTTAGGCCTTACTAAAAAAGAAGGAGGTAACACAGCCATAGCCTCTCAAGAGTACATGATAGGAGTAAGAGTCAGGGAACATCAGGATGCCATAACCTTATAGCTCAGAAATGTGTTTACCACCTGAGAAGCTCACAAGATTTTCAATGTCCAATGTTTTTTTAAAGAGTCTCACTATATATTAGGTGTGATTAATTCAATCATTGACCACATGAAGTAATTTGATGTCCAATCCTTTCCTGTTCCTACAGGTTGGAAACAAAAGCAGATAATTTGACTCAAAGTTTCAACTTGCTACTCACATTTTGTCTTTCTGATACAGCCAGTCCCCATCCCGAAATTACTTAGGGATCTACAATCATTATCACCTTATTAATAAATTCAGGTTTTGTCTGAGTGTCTCACCATAAATAATGGATGTGTTTATCACAGAGTAAATTACAAAGGTTTAAGATCTCTATCCCAAGAGCCTGAAGACTAGACAAATTATTTTTTAGCATCTTATTGTGTGATATAGGCTAATGCATACATCATAGTGAAGCCCATTATTTTATATGACAACTAAAAATCAATTAGAAAGATAACTAGCATAAAGAAATAGAAACTTTTAAAATCAGCATCGTGAAACTCTTGTAGACTGCTTTATTGTATTCCCCTAGTTCTCATTTTACCAGCCAAACTATTTCTAATTCATGGTCTCAGAACTGGTACTAGCTAGTATTAAGGTATCAAATTACCACCTATTAAAATTTAATGGAAAATATCAAGCAGTGTTTTATTATTCCAATATGTGTTTTTTAAATTATTATTTCTCCTTTGAAGTATCCAAAAACTTTTCAATCACTTAAAGATAAAACCTCTCTTGGTATTTTTTTTTCCTTTTTTTTTTTTTCAGAAGTGGAAAGAACTGGATTTTCTGATCTTTGATTGTTAAGAAGAACTTGAAATTAGTCTTTAGCATCACAGGTTATATAGAGAAGCCATAAGCCCTTAATTTGTAAGAAAACTGTCCTAGGAACCTGAACTAGCTGTAACCAGGCAAGACCTCAAGTGAAGGGATTGGGACACTAACTCAGCTACAAAAACCTTTGGCCTACACCCTGCACAGTGTTCTGGGACCATAGCCTAACAGATCATCATCAAAGAGGCCAGAGAGACTTCATCCGTCTACTCATTGGAGCAGATGCAGAGTCCCAAAGCCAAACATTAGCCCGAGCTCAGGGAGTCCTTTGGAGGACAGGGAAGAAAAAGAGGAAGAGCTAGAGACAACGCAAGAAGATGCTACAGATTCATTTGACTAGAAATCATGGAGGCTCACAGAGACCAGGGAGCCTTTAGGGGTCTGTCCTAGGTCCTCTGCATATATGTTATGGCTAAATAACTTGATGTTCTTGTGATGATTTTAGCAGTGGGAACGAGGGCTACCCCTCCCTACTTGTGGGACCCTTTTCTTCATATTTTGTTGTTTTGTCCAACCTTGATGTGTTGGAATGGGCCTTGTCTTTTTGGAGCTTGTTATGTGGTTTTTGGTTGATGTTTTCTGGGGGTAAGGTATTGGAAGAGTTGATCTGGGGAAAAAGAGAGGTTGGAGGAAGAAACTGGGAGGGGAGGGAGGAGAAACTGTCCCCCTATGTAATATGTGAGAAGAAATAAAAAAGAGAGAGAAAGGAAGAGAAAATTTAGAAAGAAAAGAGAAAGAAAGCTGTCCCTGTATCTATATTAGAATACTTGTTTCTATTACATCAAACTGACCTGATTTTGGATTCATTATAAATATGAATCCAATTAAAAAAGAAAAAGCACTTGTCTCAAGTAACATGTAAAAGCATTTGATGTGTAATTTAGTCAAGTATAGCATGACCAATGGAAAGAAAACACATATTCAGTTCTTTTATTGTGGCTTCTAAGGTAGAATATTACACCCAATGGCTATGGACCAGCATGTGATAGGCTGTAGAGCATCTGACAAGTTACTGAACTGATGATGTTTATTTTTATTGAAAGAGAATGCTTCATTTTCACTTGATTTCCCCAAATTCAAAACCCTAACCCATAAAACTCCAGCAATCACTTTTGTGCAGAAGCCCTGGGTTAGAAATACTTATCCCTGGCTGTGAATGGTGATGGATGCCTTTAATCCCAGAACTCTAGAAGCAGAGTCATGCAGATTTCTATGAGTTCAAAGCTAGCCTGGCCTACATACCAAGTTCCAAAACAGCCAGAGATACATAGATCCTGTCTTATAAAACAAAACAACAATGAAGTAGCCAGCCTTGAGCTATTCCCTAAAGATGTCAAAGCATAAATAAATAAGTAAATAAATATTCCCACAATATTTATTCTACAAATTAGTAGACTTAAGCCTCCACACCATATGATGTCTACAATTCTCCTTAACTGTTTTGAGAATCCTAAGTAGTTCTTATATTTCTCCTATTTGGCTTTCACTCAGATTTCCTATTCTGCTAACCCATTTTCCTTCATTTTCCAAGTGTTGTTCCTCACCTAGCAGAGCTCTACTGAAACCATTTGTTAACCAGATCTCTAGTTCCTGAAGCTTGATACATTAATGTCTTCCCCATGCAAATACTTGCTTCCTTCCTTTTCCCTGGCCTGAGGAAGTAGTCATTAATCAATCATTATTCTATACATCCAACCAGCTACTTTATAGGCTCTGCAGTCCAAGCTGCCACCACCCTGGTGCTCTAATCAACCAGGGTCAGATCCTGGACAAGTAGGGTCAACCTTACCCCTGAAAGTGCTGAGCTGACTCACCCAGGTCTGAAATCCTCCCACCCCACTCAGGTTCCCCTAAATCGTCCCACCCCACCCAGGTCCGAAACCCCCAACCCTAACTCATTGTAGTTTCCCTGCCACACAGCAGCAAAAGTTTATGACCAGAGTCTCCTGACACAGGAGTTGTGATGCATTCTATTTACTAAAATTGGATTTGGAGCAGGCATATTTGAGTGGCAACCATCAAGCTGCATGCATCCCAAGACAGTTATGAAAGTGCCCCTCCCTCCTTATTCATTTGTAGATGACAGTAACTGTTGGACACCTCTGATTATTCTGGAGCTTAAAAGCAGCCCATACTGTAGAAGTATTACAGGAAAGAGTAATCAACCATATCACTCAACTTTGAACATCCTACTTGGGAAGGGGAAAGGGAAGTTGTTTGTCAGAATCTACATATCGTAACAAAGGATTGACATAGAAATCAAATTACTCATAACAATGAGGCAGACTTCGTAATGTTTTGATTACATCAAAACTGTCCTTGCTTCTACATTCCCCTCACAAAAAAGTCTGTGTCATTCTGTGGCCATGCCACTTGCTCACTGAACTCTTGTCCTCCAGATATGATTTTTTTTACCCCAAGAAAAATAGTGATGAGTCACTGGTCCTATGAATATTTTTCTATTGTTTGTTCACAGTATGTCAGATTTCAGTGTACTTATTTTCTTATGTAAGTAAAAGTTATCATGAACTTAAAATGGTCAATATTATAAATAAAAACTAATGCCTTTTCAAATATCAACTAGGAGCTAGCTATGTAGTTCTCATTAAGAGCCATAATTCTCCTAAGGAAATCATATTTCCTATGAATAACAGAAAAGAAAGACAATCTTCACAAACAATGGAAAGTCTGTTGATATTTAAAGTGTTTTTAGAAACAATTGCTTAGATACCTTAACAACTAAAAGAAAATATTACCTCTGTGTTTATTCTTCAACTTCTCTATAGCAACTATGATCAATGTAAAACAAAAACAAAAACAAAAACAAACAAAAAAAAAACACCTCCAAATGTTTTATGTTGTTCAAGGGAGGAAAATATATTTATCATGGAAATGCAATGCTTTTCTCTGTGTCTTGTTAGACAACTATTTTTGTGTTAGAGAGATGGCTCAGTGGACAACAGAACTTCACAAAGACCTGGGTTTAATTCCCAGCACGTACATGGTGGTTCAAAATTATCTGTGACCCAGTTCACCCTCTTCTGAGCTCTACTGATAATACATACATACACATAAAAAATTAAGAATGAACATGTATACAGTAGAGGACTTCCAGGTCTGTGTTCATTCAGAGATGAAGCACCTAACCCTCAAGAGACTGGAGGCCCCAAAGAGTTTAGAGATCAGGTGGGGTGGGGGTGGGGCATCCACGTGGAGATGGAGTGGGGAGGAGGTGTGGCATGTGGAGTAGTCAGATGGTGGATGGGAAGGGGCAGGGAATGGAATGTGGAGTGTAAAAAATGAATTATAAATAAAATTAAATTAAAAATAAAGGAATAAACACTTTTTGAAAAATAGTGATTTCTATAGCTAGGTGAAATGGCACATGGCTTTTATCCCAGTACTTGGGAAGCAGAGGTAGGCTGATCTCTGCGATTTGGAGGCCAGCCTGGTTTACCAAGTCAGTTCCAGGTCAGCCAAGGCTACATAATGATACCCTGTCTCAAAAAAGAAAACCGGGTTGTTTTCCTGTGAATTTGAAAACACAGTTTAAACTACCGTACTGGGTTTTTTTCAGAAACAGGTCATGAGTATAGTGATTTTTAAAAATCTGTTGTTATGTGCTCACAAACTTGGACTTCCCCAGTCCCATCACTATCATCTGTCTTTGCAATCACTCACTCATTAATATCAGAAAAACACAGTGTCCTTGAAGGTAGGGCCCATTGCTACTTCTCTCCATGTGTGAGTAAATTATTTAGAGACAGTTTAGTAAGTAAGTCAAAAAAATATATACATATAAAATGTAAAATATATCATGTCTCCAGGAGAGATCTTTATATAACTCTTCCATATTAGATATGTTATATAAAAATATGTGTGATTTTTTTTGTTTGTTTTGAGACAGTGTCTTTTTACCTAATAATTCAGGCTGGCCAAAAGCTCTGGGTCCTCTTGCTTTGGCCTTTCCAGAGCCACTACACCTAGCTGCAGCTACTAATGATGTAATCAACAGAGACAGAGATGACATAAGTTAACTTGAAGCCCAGAATGGCCTTGAACTCTCTATGGAGGTATACACTGTTACAGGATATTTAATCACACCACCTGAGATTGTGTGGTTTGCCGAAAAAAAAACTGTTTTTAGTTATGGTATATCCCAGCCTTAGTACATAATTCTAATCCCTCTGGTTGGAATACAGACACACCCTAAGTACAAATCTTTAATCCCATAAAAATTAGTTTGTAGAAAGAAGCACCCATGTTTGAAAGTGATGACTAATTTAGTGGCAGAAAATGTGATGAATTAGAGAAAGATTTGACAGAATAGGATATACCCAGCTCTCATGAGAAAATAAGAAAGGGAAGTTAATTAAGAAACGTGAGCACAAAGAGAGAAGAGGAAGAACAGTTTTACCAGGAGAGTTTTACTGGGAGAGACAGGTTGAAGATGGAACAAGCTAGACACAGGTGAAGATAGGACAAGCCAGAGAATGAGAAGAAGCCAGAAGATTAAAACAGATTGTCAGAGTTAGAGGCCAAGAAGAGCAATTCAATCAGAGTCTAAGAAAGAAGCCAGATTGAATCAGTCAACTTAGAGAGGAGCTTGAGCCAAAACAGCTGAGTTGAATCACCAGCCAGAGCTCAAAAAGAACTAGGGAGGGGTGAACTTATTCAGCAGCAAGTCTCAGAGGCTGAAAACATTCAGGGACTAGATTAAATTGTATGGAAGCTAAAAGCTTCCAGGACTTGACCTAGGTAAGCAGATGGAGGCAGTAAGACACCAAGACAGCAATTACAACAAGTGAATAAAAGTTACATTTACAAGGCACCATCACCTTTGGCTAGTAATATAACTTTAAAAGTTGCAACTAGAAGGCCACTCATTTCTTTTTTATCATCATTAAGGTATACTAATTGTACGTATTAATAGATGTCAGTATGATAGTTCCATGATTATATAAATCATTGTTTTGGTTGTATCCACTTTTCCACCTACCTTCATTTAATCTCTTCCTCTAAGGTCTCCCTACTCTTCTCTGGCAGTCCATTACTTTCATATGGTCTTTTTCTCCTTTTCAAATTCCCCATATGAGAGAAAACATGCAATATGTACCTTCCTGCCTCTGCCTTATTTCACTTGTATACACACACACACACACACACACACACACACACACACACTCTCACACAAAGTCTTTCCCTGGCGCTGAGGATCCAGGACTTGCAAAGCGCTTTACTTACCACTGAGCTGCAACCCCCAAGCCCTTTTGAAAATCTACTGGACTGGATCTACTTAACTAAAACTTTAAAGTTTTCACTCTTAAAACTGTAGGAATAAAAATCACTTCTGTCCTCAAACCAGATATATATATATATATATATATATATATATATATATATATATATATATATATATATATATATTACATTCTATATACACTACATTGTGTGTGTGTGTGTGTGTGTGTGTGTTTAAATGGGTTTCACGATCTTCTACATCTTATCTATTTTGTTGTTGTTTAAGACAGGGTCTCTCTACCTAGTTCTGGCTGTCCTGGATCTCTGACACAAGAGTTCTGAAATTAAGGGCATGTACCACCACACCCTGCTCATGTTTTCTTTTGCAAGAGCTTGAGATCATATAACATACACTCTTAGCAAAGACTCCAGAGGCCTGTAATTCGAAGCTCTCAGCATTGCAACTGTGGAGCTCAGAAAGTAGATCTTACACAACCGCTCTCCAGCTCCTGAGGTCCCTCCAATCACCAGGATGTCCTTCCGGAGACCCCAGGTCCCTTGGGCTACCAGTTTCTCCTCTCTACATTCATCTGTTTGGTGTCTCCAATTTTAAGAAAATTATCATACAGAGGAGAATGTAAGCTGCTGTTTAAAAACTAAAATGTACTAATAATTTTTACATAGTCTGAATTCTTTTCCAAGAGGTCTTCACAAGTTTTCCAAGGGGATGGGTAGGGAATATCTAGACAAAAGCAGTTTGTGAGCCTGATGAATTTCAGCCCACCCAAAAGCTTAACAGGAAATTTCGTTGCCAGGCCTCTACCCTCTAAAGATCATCACTGCTTTCAATCTAGCAGTAAGTGACAAAGTTCACTTTGCAATTATTTCCCAGAAAATACAGGAGCAAAGGTCTCTCACAGTACGGCACTGCCACCGTGTGGTCATCGCCAAAACTACAACCTGTGACCTCTGTAGGCTTTTTTCTTGGTTTGTTTAGCGTTAAAACTGAACAATTTCTAATTTATTACAGGAAATCCTCTTAGAGATCAGGAACTATCTGTATAAAACCTATCTGAGACCAATAACGCTTCATGTTGATCAGAACATCATATCTTTCGCTTTCAATATTTCTATTATTCAAGCTACACCGGAACTCTGCCCATGTCATCCCACCCCTTTCCACCCTACCACACTTCACCCCCTCAAAAAAAAAAAAAAAAACAAACAAACAAACAAACAAACAAAACAAAAAAAACTGCAAAGAAAAGAAAACATAAACTGTAATTTTGACATTTCAACACCGAATTTTACAAAAATCCTTATGAGGTAGAAATGAGAATGCAAATATAAAACAGAAATACAGCACTTGTTTGGAATATACAATTGATACCAAGGAGCCATTTGATTACTCCCAAAAACATACAAAAATGGAAATTGCACTTAATTTACAGGTTTACTTTACTGTTCATAGAATGCTAATCTTGAACTGTGTATCTGTCTGGGCACCCGAGCTTTGGATGTATGGCTAAGGACAGTGTAAGAAATAAAATGTCGCCCTTAAAGGCTGGAAATGTTGCTCAGTGGTTGAAGTTTGTTGAGCATCCTGAAGACTCTGGGTTCAGGCCCAGAGCTGAATACATATATGAGGCGAAAGTATGAGTGAAGGCCGCACTCGGGAGGCAGAGGCAGGCAGATTTCTGAGTTCGAGGCCATCCTGGTCTACAAAGTGAGTTCTAGGACATCCAGAGCTATACAGAGAAACCCTGTCTCGAAAAAAAAAAAAAGTATGAGTAAAGCCATCTAAGGAAACAAAGACAACAGGTGGAGGAGGGGAGGGGAAGAGGGAATAATGGGTGTGGGAGATGTGCCCAACAAGTATTGTATGAAATGCCCTCGTGGGGACTAGTGAGAAGCTCAGTCAGTAGAGTTCTTGCCATGAGCACACTCATGGAGAAAACCAGTTACCCCAAATGGGAAGCCAAAGACAGGCAGGGCTCTAAAGCTTACTAGCCAGCCAGCCTAGCCAAATTGGAGAGCTGCAGATTTAGTGAGAGTTTCTGTCTTAAATAAATAAGTAAATAAATAAATAAATAAATAAATAAAGTAAAAGGGCTGGAGACATCTCTCAGATGGCTCAGGGATTAAGAGCTCTGACTGTTCTTCAAGAGGTACTGAGTTCAATTCCTAGAAACTAATTACACAGTGGCTCACAACTAAATGGTAATGGGTCCAATGCCTTCTTCTAGTTTGTCTGAAGACAACTACAATGTATTTGTATACATAAAATAAATAAAATCTTTTTAAAAATTAAAGAATGATTAAGAAAGACACTGGACATCAGCCTTTTGTCTCCAGATGCATATTGACACACATACATAACCACACACACAGAAACAAAAAAGCAAAATATCCTCAGTAACACACTACCATGTACAATGAATATACACAATAAAATTTTAAAATATATTTTATTGTAATAGTAGTTAGTATATGTATATCAATTTTTGAGAACTAAACTAATTTCAAAATATTTCAAATAGCCTTAATGTTCCATGTCTTCTCAAATATGCTCAAACACTGTCACTGAGAAATAATCCTCTTTTCTCATCATCTTCCTCTTTCTCTCTTTGAGCCAATTTGTGTGGCATAAATTTTGGTTGCAGGCAGATTATGACCCTTTTCATTCATAATATTCTGCATACCCTGTAAGCATTGTTGGTTCCCTGTCTTTTTCCCTCCTGCAATAATGAAACATCAGACTCTTTTGCTGAGCAGCCTAATGGGGCTGGCAAGGACAGGCCACCAAGCATGTAGCCTAAAGCACGTTCTTTTGTCTATCTTGTGTGTTTTTTTGTTGTCTTGCCATTCGTGTGCTTATTATCTCTAGGAAGGGCAATAGCTCTAGAGTTAGCTGTTGAACCTTAACTCTTGGGTTGGTCCAAGATCTGCTTTTTATGCAGCAGGCCCACAGTCCTGTTTGCTAAGGATACTTTTCACTGCAAGTATGAAACTGAGGGCTAGAGAGATGGCTCAGTGGTTAAGAGCACTGACTGCTCTTCCGAAGGTCCTGAGTTCACATTCCAGCAACCACAATGTGGTTCACAACCATCTGTAATGAGATCTGACAGCCTCTTCTGGTGTGTCTGAAAACAGCTACAGTGTACTTACATATAATAATAAATAAATCTTTGGATCAGAGAAAGTGACAGAGGTCCTGAATTCAATTCCCAGCAACTACATGATGACTCACAACCATCTGTACAGCTACAGTGCACTCATATACATAAAATAAATACATAAATTTTGGGGGGAAAAAGAGTAAAATTGAAAGACATAGTGAAATTGAAGGATACTGATCCGATTTGGCCATGATTCCTACTGGCTTTTCTTACATCTGAGTATTGTTTAAAAATAATATTGCATTTTTAAATGGCAGCCCAAACCCAGATTGTTTGAAAATAATTCTAAAGCACTAATTAGAAATCAATCTTTTTTTACATTTTTCCCACATTTTTATTAGATATTTTCTTCATTTACATTTCAAGTATTATCCCATAAGTCCCCTATACCCTCCCCCTGCCCTGCTCCCCTACCCACCCACTCCCACTACTTGGCCCTGGCATTCCCTTGTATTGGGGCATATAAACATTGCTAGACCAAGGGACTTTCTTCCCCAATAATGGCCAACTAGGCCATCTTCTAATACATATGCAGCTAGAGACATGAGATCTGGGGGTTCTGATTAGTTCATATTGTTGTTCCATCTATAGGGTTGCAGACCCCTACAGTTCTTGGGTACTCTCTCTAGCTCCTTCATTGGGGACCCTGTGTTCTGCCCTACAGATGACTGTGAGCATCCACTTCTGTATTTGTCAGGGACTGTCAAAGCCTCACAGAAGACAGTTATATCAGGGTCCTTTCAGCAATATCCTGCTGGCGTATGCAGTAGTGTCTGCATTTGGTGGCTGATTATGTGATGGACCACCTGGGTGGGGCATTCTCTGGATGGTCCATCCTTTCATTTTAGCACCAAACTTTGTCTCTGCACCTCCTTCTATGTATATATATTTTTTAAAGATTTATTTTATTTATTATATGTAAGTACACTGTAGCTGTCTTCAGACACTCCAGAAGAGGGCACCAGATCTCGTTACGGATGGTTGTGAGCCACCATGTGGATGCTGGGATTTGAACTTATCACCTTTGGAAGAGCAGTCGGGTGCTCTTACCCGCTGAGCCATCTCACCAGCCCCTCCATGTATATTTTATTCCCTAAAGAAATCAATCTTAATAGACAGATTCTGTAGTCTGGCTGCAAGATCAAAATTATGACACCTCAACCAAGATTTTCTAGATGTCTATAGAGCTCTACTAGAGTATTTGTAGAGATAATTTCTGTGCACTGTGTACAAACATTTACTTGTCAATAAAAACACCTATGCCAATGAGCTAAGGCAGAAAATAAGAAGTGGGAGTTCCAACAGGGAGAGAATTCTGGGAAATAGCAGTCCTGAAAAGATTCACCTCAAGGATGCTAGAAGGATGCTGAGACACTGAGACATATTTGCTGCAGCATCCTGCTTTATCCAACTTCAGACTACCTCTTTAGCAGATTTATCAAAACTTTCTTCCAGTGTAGCTTCAAAACAGCTAGCTAGATTGTCCGGTATCACAGTCTGGTGTAGTCAGGACTTCAGTTAGGCCTTGAACTTTCCCAGCATTAAAAAACCAGGACATCTAGAGACATCCATCTTAAGAAAAGATTAACCAGTATCTCAATTTTCCTAGAGCCCCCACAAGGAAAATGACACCCCAAATCAGCAGGAAGCAATTTGAAGAGAATGATGCCCCATTCCCTAAAGGTTGGGTGGATGGTCTTTGGTCATTCAATGGATGATGGATGTTTGTTGTCCTTTGAAGGCAGGGGAGGTGTTTACAAGTTGTAATGGTTTTGGTCAGGGAGAAAACAAAACGAGGGAGGTTAGATTCAGGGGTTTATTTTTCTTTTTCTTTTACTTTCCTCTATCTGTCTTTCTCTCCTATCAAGTCTTAGTGGGGGAAAGGGGAAAGGGAATAAAAAGAAAACAGGGGAGATAGGAATAATACTGAAATAATAGGAATAAAGGGTAGATTATTGAATCTACTCTTAAACTGTAGAGCTACAACTGGCCAAAAATCTTACATTGGTATAGATCTTTGTACATTGACACAGAATTAAGGTTATATTTTGTTACAGCATATTATGTATCAACTTTTGTTTAAGGTATTATACCTAAAAATGCAATGTAAAGTTTTAGTCCTTTTATAAGTTGCCATTACAATCTCTTTAGGATAATTAAGAAATTCAAGTTAATAGTTATACAATCAAACTTATGGTCATGTTAGGTACTAGTCTAATTCGTTACATTAAGCTGTTTTCAGAGTTGAACAAATAGTAAAGAGCTAGAAACAAACAATTCAGATATTAGATGTAGATAGCCTTCAAAAACCTCAGAGATCTACAGAATATGCCATTTAAAGAAAGATGTTTTATAAACAAAAGATTTTTTTTTTTTTTTTTTTTTTTTTTTTTTGGCAGTGAGACGTATCAGCTCCTGGCAGCAACCACATTCTACTTCAAAGAAGATGATAAGCATCAAAGAACATCCTTATGGAATTTACTTCAAATATAGCAAGCTAGTCACCAGGCAGGAACTGCCATTTCCTCAATTGCTGACAGGATGTTGTCCAAAATGGACAAAAGGGATGCAGGGAAGTCAACTATTAAGCATTGCCAAGACAACATATGCAGTCCTTTATAATTCCAACTTCACAGAAAAGTCCATCAGATAGTCTGAACCTGAAGGCTGAAGATGAATGCTATAAGGTTATAGAGAAAATTCTGGAGGATTGTCCAGGCTACCAGCTATCTCTGTCATTTCTATAGTTGAGGAAGCTGCTTGCCTGTACTTCCTGCACACTCAGGTAATATTTATCCCTTCTCAGGTCTCTGATGGGGTTACAAACTAGCTTGTCACACAATTATCCTTAAATGGTTTAGGATTTAAAAAAAATGTTTTTAGATCTATGAAAATATTTTTGGATTTACAAATACAAGTTTTCATGGAAAATGATTTAAGTATAGAACTCTAATTAACCAAGATAAGATAAATAATAGAGTACTTTCTCCAAAGTTGTCAAATACAAATGGGCAAGATATTGTGAATGTAATTCTTACCTGATGGTTTTCATTATTGTTCTTATAGTATATAACTTATTGCATATAATTTATTATTGTAAGAGAAAGAGCCTTTTACTGGATTAAAAGGGACAATGTAGAAAAATCTAAAATGTGTAAAACCATTCACTTTCAAAAAAAAAAAAAGCCTATAGCCAATGAGCTAAAGGAAGAAATAGGAGGTAGAAGTTCTAGGAGAGAGAAAGAGGATTTCTGGGAAAGAACAAGATGTGGGAGATTTGCCCTGAACTCCCAGGGGTAAACAGACATATAAAACTGAGAAGAAGGTAACCAGTCATGTGGCACACTCAGACTAGAATAAACTGGATTATTGACATATGAGCTAGTCAGGAACAAGCTGAAGTTTATGGCTAAAACATATACTCATGAAATATTAAATCTCAGAGTCATTATTTCTGGAAACAAAGTAGCTGGGTTGCAGCCAACAGTAACAGAGACATAGGGCTGGACAGTAATTGAGAGGTCTATATCCTGATCTTCAGGAAAAGAGAGAGAGGGAGGGGGGTGGGCCTGGATTGGCTTGTGTATTTTAAATCCCAAAGCCCAAACCTTTGTGACTTATTTCCTCTGATAAGACCATACCTACTCCAATAAGGTCACACCTCCCTAATGATCAAGCATTCAGATCTATGAGCCTGTGGGGGCCATTCTTATCCAAACCACCACAATTGGTTTGTACACAAAGTGAAATCTCAGAGAATTATTTTAAGAGACCATAAGGTTAGAGACTGCCATCAAAAAGCATGTTAATGACAGCTCAGGAGTCCCACAAAATACATGGGATTCAAGTAGAAGTTGACAAGAATATAGTCATAGGAAAATTTGAGATCTAAATGTATGTATCTGGAGGATATCATCGTGCGTGAGGTAACCCAATCACAAAAGAAGTCATTTGATATGCACTCACTGATAAGTGGATATTAGCCCAGAAACTTAAAAACCCAAGATACAATTTGCAAAATACAAGAAAATCAAGAAGAAAGACCAAAGTGTGGATATTTCATTCCGCTTTAGAACAGGGAACAAAATACCCATGGAAGAGAGTTACAGAGACAAAGTTTAAAGCTAAGATGAAAGGATGGACCATCCAGAGACTACCCAACCTGGAGATCCATCCCATAATCAGCCACCAAATGCAGACACTATTGCACATGCCAGCAAGATTTTGCTGAAAGGACCCTGATATAGCTGTCTAGTGTGAGACTATGCCAGTGCCTGGCAATACAGAAGTGGATGCTCACAGTCATTTATTGGATGAACACAGGGCCCCCAATTAAGGAGCTAGAGAAAGTACTCAAGGAGCTGAAGAGGTCTGCAACCCTATAAGAGGAATAACAATATGAAGTAACCAGTACCCCCAGAACTCGTGTCTCTAGCTGCATATGTAGTAGAAGATGGCCTAGTTGGCCATCACTGGGAAGAGAAGCCCCTTGGTCTTGCAAACGTTATATTCCCCAGTACAGGGGAACGCCAGGGCCAAGAAGTGGGAGTGGGTGGGTAGGGGAGCAAGGCAGGGGGGAGTGTATAGGGGACTTTTGGGATAGCATTTGAAATGTAAATGAAGAAAATATCTAATAAAAAATTGAAAAAAAAAGAAAGAAACAACTCTGTGGTGGTATGATGAGGAGTGGGAGAAAGTTTCAAGACTTCAGCTGAACCCTGAGATTCAAGATGCACTTTCTTCATAAAAACAATGCCAAGAATCAGTATTCTCTCTGGTTTATAGATTCTGGAATTGTAACCAAGATTTAATTGTTGAAATGTATCTGATTTTTGTCCTTCATGGAGTGAGTCAGAATGACAAAAATTAGTCACATAAGTCAGGCAGATGAGATGAGGCTTTTGATGTGGGCTGGAGGGTAGCTTTGTCAAACCCAAATGGATCATATAAAAAAAATTATTTGCCAAGCATAGTGGTACAGACCTGTAATTGTAGTGCTCAGGATGTTGATGTTGAAGAAGAAACATGAATTTGAGGTCAGCCTATCTCAAATATAATTTTTTTGTTGTTTGTATATTATCCCTTTTGCAATGGAAATCATTGGGAGGCGTTTTTTTTAATGTTAAGAATGTCCTGAACACGGAGGATGTAATTCAGTAATAAAGAATTTGCCTAGCACATAGGACACTGTGTGTGTGTGTGTGTGTGTGTGTGTGTGTGTGTGTATTCATGTATATATGTTTGTTAACATATGTAGGTACATTTCTGTGTGCAGGTGTATATGAAGGCCAGAGTTTAACATCATATGTCTTCTTTAATAATTTTCTACCTTGTATATTAAAGAGGATTTCTCACTTGAATTTAGAGCTCATCTATTCAGCTTGAGAATAAATTCCCCTATCTCCACTATCAAGTGCTGGGATTTCAGGATGGCTGTCCCTTCTTCCTAAATTCTACAGAGTGCTGGCCATCATAAACTCCATCCTCCCTAACCTATCACTCCAAACCTACAAGCACTTTATTTTACAAGCTGGAGAGATGACTCAGAACTCAGCAATTAAGATCATATACTGGGGCTAGGGAGATGGCTCAGCCATTAAGTGCACTGACTGCTCTTCTGGAGGTCCTGAGTTCAAATCCTAGCAACCACATGGTAGCTCACAACCATCTGTAATGAGATCTGATGCCCTCTTCTGGTGTTTCTGAAGACAGCTACAGTGTACTTACATATAATAAATAAATAAATCTTTGGGCTGTAGGGAGTGGGGCCAGAGTGAGAAGGAGAAAAAAAAAAAAAAAAGAAGAAGAACATATACTGATTTCAAAGAGGACCCGAGTCTGGTTCCCAGTACTGATATGTAGTACTTCACAAACATCTATAACACTCCAGCTGCAGGGGATCTTATGCTCTCTTCTAGCCTCGTTTAGCATAGCAATCACACACACAAACCCATTCGCATACACGTATACATATAATTTAAAATAAAATAAAATAGTTTAAATGTCACATGATTATTTTCTAATATAAACTGAGCTAGCTACAGTTTATACTTCACACTGTTACAGTTTAGCCAGTTAAATATACTGTGAGTGTCCAATGTCCGGTCCCTGTTTTAGTCTCTGGAAATATAACTGTTGTGCAAGATACATTCCAAGCCCATTACCAGACTGAATTTTATGCCTGACTAATTTTTAAAAGACAGCACTTCTGGGAGCAAATATAGAAAAACTAGAATTTAGCTCATTCTTCCACCTCAGTTAGGGCTTTCCTGAACAGTGCACAATGTATGTATGTATATAAATAGCCATAGTCTCTAAACAAATGAGTTGACCTCAAAGGATTTACCTTTTGGTGAAAGCAGAAAAACAATAACCAAGCTGTGGTAGTTTGAAGGAGAACTGTCCTCACAAGCTGTGGTAGTTTGAAGGAGAACTGTCCTCACAGGCTCATGTTTGAGTACTTGTTCTCCAGTTGGAAAATGTTTGTCACTTATGGGAAGAAATCAGGCTTTAAAGTTTCAAAAGCTCATGCCATCTCCACTTAGCTTTCATAGTTATGTCTCAGGAAGTAAGTTGTCAGTTATTACCTCAGCACCATTTCTGCCTGCCAGCTTTCAGGTGCCCCATCTTCACGGACATGGACTTTAACCCTGTGAAATGTGAAGCCCCAATTTCTTCAATAAGTTGCTTTTGTCATGTTTTCTTACTGGAGAAATGAAGAGAAGAAACTGTGGATAGCATCAGGGTTAGTGTTAGAAAGGGTTGAAAAGGCTTAACTCTAAGAAGCATCAGAGAACAAGAGATGCCCCTCCAAACAGCCAGGTCCCTGGGACTGAATCTGCCCTTTGCTGCTCATTGACCTTGTATTTAACCTCTCGGAGGGTTACATTCCTCTTGTCAAATGGAAGTGCAAAGTATTGAGCAAAGTATTCCATGAGAAAATCAGTGCAAACTTGTAATATCTGGCACTTCTTTTGATCTTATCACATATGCACACACACACAGCAAGCTCATAGTTCCAGGAAATGTAAACTGAGAAGGACTAGATGAGAGTCTGAAGAGTCATGTCAGAATTGAAGAGACAGCTGAAGCATGAAGAAGGCCAGTGACAGCAAAATCCCAAGAGGGGTCAAGGAGGAGGAGCCGGAAAATCAACCCTTGACTTTGTCAATGGTTATTCTATCAATAGCTTCAGCATGTGATGGAAACATTGTGACTAGCTTTTGAGGAAACAATGCACTGAATACACTCTGAGATGAGGTTCACTTAGGGAAAGAAAAGAAACCTCCACTAAAGTGGAGAATAGAACTACATCTACTTCTTGTTCCAAGGTCAGATCACTTAAACATGGTCACTTTTCCACTAGGTAAAGTTTAAGGAAGGAGGAGACATACTCATTGATTAACTAAATGGGAGAGTAGAACCTAGAACCCAGATGAAGGAAACATACTCTTTATTGTAAGACAATGGGAAGATTTAAATAAAAAAAATGGCCCCACAGACTCATAGGGAGTGGCATTATTGGAGGTTGTGCTCTTGTTGGAGGAAGTAGATGGTGGGGGTTCAGATGCTCAAGCTGGGCCCAGTATGTCACTCTCTTCCTGCTGCCTGCTCATCCAAATGTAGAACACTCTCATCTCCCACTCTGTGCCACATCTGCCTGCATGCCACCATGCTTCCCACAATGACTAAACCTCAGAACTATAAGCCAATCCCAATTAAATGTTTCCTTGTAAGAACTGCCCTGGTCATGGTGTCTCTTCATAGTGTAAAGGTCCGAAATCATTGAAGAAACACTCCAGAGTCAGATAGCATGCAAAGTCAAGGAGTGTTTATTCTGCAGAAGCAACCAATATGCAGGGTCAACCATTCTCCAAAATGGCAACCCTAGACAAAGGTACACAGGCCTTCTTATAGAGAACAGAGAAACTGTCTAGAAGGATTAGGTAATCTAAAATTTCATTGGTGGATGCTAAGGGGTCACAGGTGGTCAGTGGTCTGCATTCCTATGTCATGAACATTTAACCATAGGATGAGATAGCGCTGATGGTCTAGCACAGATGACCCATTCTGAGATAAGATATTTTGCCATGTTTGTAATTATCCCTAGGATGTTCTTTGAGAGGGTGTTTTATGACCTTGTTTCTCGATTTCATAGCCTGTTCCTGGAACTGATGCCTTATGGTCAAATTCCTGGGACCTATGGTCTGTTCCTGGAGCAAGTGCCCCATGGCTTTCTTTTTGAAATCAGGCCTGGTCCTTAAATGGAAACAAATGGGGTTTATGCTATTATTTCAATACCAATAAAATCTTGAATAACGCAAACATGAAAATATGGATGAAGATTTGTGATGGTTAATCTTCATTGGCAATTTCACTATATTTTATAAACAACTAGGAAACACACTTCTGTATATAGTTGCAACAGTTTTCTGAGGAATATAACTACTGAGAGAATATTTATTCTGAATGCAGGCAGGGTTATCCTATAGACAGGGTCCTGGATTGTGTGTAAAAAAGAAAGAAAGAAAGAAAGAAAGAAAGAAAGAAAGAAAGAAAGAAAGAAAGGAATCTGAGCACCAGTGTTCATTTATTTCTCTCTGCTTCTAGATTGAAGATGCATGTGATCAGCTCCCTCAAGCTCCTTCGGTCATGCCGTCTCACCAGGATGACCTGTACCCTCGAACTCTGAGCCAGAATAACCTTTCCTTCCTTAAATTGCTCCTGTTGTGTGTTTGTCACTGCCATGAGAAGAGTGACCAATGCAAAGGTAAATTTGATAAACTCTTAAGAATACAAGTATATGGTTTGATTTCTCATGATCTACCATATGCTGTTATCAGATGTAAGCCTAATAGGCAAGAATTTTAGTGGTAGAATTACAAGACTAACTTGTAGAAGGCAAGGCTGGGTGATAGCTTGGTGTCAGATTATAATTAATTCTGGTTAGTACAATTTATTTGTGTGTTTATGTCTTGTGTGATTTATATCTGTGAACCAACCGTGTACAGTGCTTGTGGGAGCCAGAAAAAAAAAAGAGCATCAACCCTGGAACTGGAGTTTTTAATGACTAATTGCCATGTAGGTACTGAGAACAAAACTTGACACCTCTGCAAGAGCATGCAGTGCTCCTAACTGCTGAGCCATCTCTTTAGCTGGACCTGTAATTTCTTTTTTCTTTTTTCTTTTTTTCTTTTGCTTTGTTGTTGTTTTGTTTTGTGTTGTGTTTGTTTGGTTTGTGTTTTTGTGTGTTTGTTTGTTTGTTTTTGAGACAGGGTTTTTCTGTGTGGCTCTGACTATCTAAGAACTTGCTTTGAAGACCAGGCTGGCCTCAAACCATCTGTCTGTCTCTGGCTCCCAAGTGCTGGAAATAAAGGTGTCTACCATACTCAAGTTTTTCTAACAACAACAAAACAAAACAAAAAAACTCAACAACAACAACAACATGTGAATGCTAAACTGGAGAAGAATGCTGTTCCTGGTGAAAAGCCTTGCATCTCTGTTCAAGGTTTAACTAAGAGAAAACTTACCTCTGACTTCTGCTTTAATTAGTTTGTTTTGTAAGAGCCTTTATTGCAGATGTCCCTGTGCCCTTTGGATAGGAAATTCATAATCCAAGGCCATTTCCAGAAAATTGTTCTGGGAACCCTTCAGAATCAGACATTTGACTCATCAATATTGATAATCATCCATCCTAAAGGTCATTTTAAATTAAGAGTTTGTCATGGCTTATTGTAAAGTGACCATGACCTCATCTCTGCCCAGCAAGGGCTATTAAGTAGCACACATGCATCAGAGCATTTTATACTTGCATTGGGTGATGTGTGAGCTGGATCTAAATATCAATATGGAGTCATTTTCAAGGTCATTGTTTCAGTATAGAAGTCTAATTGATGTAAGCTTATTCCAAGAAAGTTTTGGCCACTGTTAAAGGACTTCTCTCCAATGGGCTGGGCAGACCATAAATTATTCATGTGAGTTATTCTGATTTTCCTGATGAGATTCTTGCTACCATACCATATCCAGCTCATTCACAATCTGTTCTAACAAGAGAGCACTCTTATCCTGGATAGGACTTCATCTCCTTGAAGACCCAGCTTCCAAAAGCCTGGCAGAACTTCATGGCAGTACTATTGCTTTAGGCCACAAGGTGGCATCCGCAAACTTCCTCAGCACTGAACAGCCTGGTGACTAAATTCCAACCCTTGGGGCTTCTAAATAAAGGGGTGTGAGAGAAAGATCATCTAATCCAATTTATCAGTGTTTCAAATGAGCGCACTGAAAGCTAAAGAATGTAAATGACTTATTCTAAGTCACATTTGTAGTTCGGAGAAGGCACGATCCAAGTTCAAATTCTGAAATCCAGATTCATTTCATCAAGAGGCAGTGCTTTCCAAAGCAAAATAATACACTATTTTTCTAACAGTCTTACAAATAAAATCTACATTATCTTTTTCTCAAATCACCCTACATCAGGAGCCAATCTGATAGAATTGGCCTTGAAGCCTTGCTGAAGAACCACAGAAGATTCTCAAACAAGTATGAAAATGATTGATAGGTGAAATAGCTGAAGTAGGAGCCCTAACACATGTTTGCCATCCTCACTGTTCCTTCCCCCAGGGCCCCATTGCATGTTCATCTAAACTACCTATGAAATTTCACAGGAATCCTTAATTAAGATACCTAGAACCCTTCATGATGTCCAAGGTTGACAACCCTGTCCTGGATCAAAATTAATCTAGCCTTCATCATGGTTGTACTTGGCCCTCTCTGGCCACTTGATCTTTTGTCCTACATTCAGTCTAATGGCCTTCCTCTGCTTCTTCTGCTGCTGAATTATGCCAAGTAAATCAAACAGAAACTGCTTGCTTTTGTTATAAAACTGTGCCCAGTTTTCACTGACCCTGACCCTCATCAACAGCTCCTTTGCAGTTCTCGTAGCCCACACCCTACAGAGGATGATCGGCCATCAAGCCCTGTCCTTTTTTCTGTCATTGCTGACACAAAACAGAAATCTCACACCTTCCAGGTGTTGTTCTGAAAAAGTCCATATGCCAATTCACTGTAGTCTTTACAAAGATCCTACATAGCTTGGGAGAAAAAAAATCCCCGTTTTGAAAATAAGAATCAGACACACGGACTCAGGTGAGATCACCATTTTTTTCTCAGGTGTCTCTCTAAGGCAGGTCCTTGCAAGAGAGCTCGGCAGCAGAAGCATCAGTTTCTTGGGCATCATTCTACAGGCCTTCAGCTTCAACCACAAGGTGGAGCTGATCCTCAGTCCTTTGTGCACTGGTCTTGTGAGAAGAGAGCTGGTGTCCCAGGAGTGCTGACACAGGCTTACAGACTCACAGGAGGAACAAGCTCCAGGCAGAGACATCCAGAACATCTAACACCAGAGATTACCAGATGGCAAAAGGCAAACACAAGAATCTTACCAACAGAAACCAAGACTACTTGGTATCATCAGAATGCAGTACTCCCACCACAGCTAGTCCTGGATAACCCAACATACTGGAAAAGCAAGATTCCAATTTAAAAATCATATCTCATGATGCTGGTAGAGGATTTTAAGAAGGACATTAATAACTCCCTTAAAGAAATACTGGAGAACACAGCTAAAAAGGTAGAAGTCTTTAAAGAGGAAATACAAAAATCCTTTAAAGAATTACAGGAGAACACAGGTAAACAGGTAGAATCCCTTAAAGAAGAAACACTAAAATCCCTTCAAGTATTACAGGAAAACACGACCAAACAGGTGAAGGAATTGAACAAAATCATCCAGGATCTAAAAATGGAAGTAGAAACAATAGAGAAATCACAAAGGGAGACAACTCCAGAGATAGAAATCCAAGGAAAGAAATCAGGAGTCATAGATGCAAGAACCACCAACAGAATACAAGAGATGGAAGAGAGAATCTCAGGTGCAGAAGGTTCCATAGAAAACATGGACACAACAAGCAAAGAAAATGGGAAATGCAAAAAGATCTTAATTCAAAACATCCAGGAAATCCAGGACAGAATAAGACAAAACCTAAGGATAATAGGTATAGATGAGAATGAAGATTTTCAACTTAAAGGGCTAGCAAATATCTTCAACAAAATTATAGAAGAAAACTTCCCTAACCGAAAGGAAGAGATGCCCATGAACATACCAGAAGCCTACAGAACTCCAAGAAGATTCAACTAGAAAGACATTGCTCCTTACACATAATAATCAAAACACCAAACGCACTAAATAAAGATAGAATATTAAAAGCACTAAGGGAAAAAGGTCAAGTAACATATAAAGGCAGAAATATTAAAATTACACTAGACTTCTCACCAGAGAGGATGAATGACAGAAGATCCTGGACAGATGTAATACAGACCCTAAGAGAACACAAATGGCAGCCCAGGCTGCTATACACAGCAAAATTCTCAATTACCATAGATGGAGAAACCAAGGTATTCCATGATAAAACCAAATATACACAGTATCTTTCCACAAATCCATCCATTTAAAAGATAATAAAGGGAAAACCCCAACACAAGGAGGGAAACTACGCCCTAGAAAAACCAAGAAAATAATCTTTCTACAAAATTAAAAGAAGATACCCACATGAACAGAATTCCAACTCTAACAACAAAAATAACAGGAAGCAACAATAGCTTTTCCTTAATATCTCTTAATATCAATGGAATTAATTCCCCAATAAAAAGACGTAGACCAACAGACTGGGTACATAAACAGGACCCAATATTTTGCTGCATACAGGAAACCCACCTCAGGGACAAACAGACACTACCTCAGAGAAAAGGCTGGAAAACAATTTTCCAATTAAATGGTCCCAAGAAAGAAGCTTGAGTAGCCATTCTAATATCAAATAAAATCCACTTTCAACCTAAAGTTATCAAAAAAGATAAGGAGGGGCACATTATACTCATTGAAGGCAAAATCTACCAAGATGAACTTTCAATTCTGAACATCTGTGCTCCAAATGCAAGGGTATCCACATTCATTAAAGAAATTTTAGCAAAGCTCAAAGCATACACTGCACCCCACATGATGACAGTGGGAGACTTCAACACCTAACTTTCATCAATGGACAGATCCTGGAAACAGAAACTAAACAGAGACTTGGTGAAACTAACAGAAGTTAAAAAACAAATAGTTTTGACAGATGTCTATAGAACATTTTATCCTAAAACAAAAGGATATACCTTCTTCTCAGCATCTCATAGTACCTTCTCCAAATTGACCATATAATCTGTCACAAAACAGGTCTCAACAGATACAAAAATATTGAAATAACCCCATGCATTCTATCATATCACCATGGACTAAGGCTGATCTTCAATAACAGCATAAATAGAAAGCTTACTTACATGTGGAAGCCAAACAAGACTCTACTCAATGGTAACTTGGTAAAGGAAGAAATAAAGAAATTAAAGACTTTTTAGAGTTTAATGGAAACAAAGTCACAACATACCTAAACTTATGGGACACAATGAAAGCATTCCTAAGAGGAAAACTCACAGTTCTGAGTGCCTCAAAAAAAAAAAAAAAAAGTTGGAGAGAGCATACACTAGCAGCTTGAGAGCACATCTAAAATCTCTAGAACAAAAGGAAACAAATTCACCAAAGAGGAGTAGACAGCAGGAAATAATCAAAATCAGGGCTGAAATCAACCAAGTGGAAACAAAAAGAACCATACAAAGTGGATGGCTTGGGGAGCAGGGTTGAGGGAGGGTATAGGGGGTTTGGGGATAGTATTTGAAATGTAAATGAAGAAAATATCTAATAAAAAAAGGGAATATGAGATTAAAAAAAAAGATTCAACCAAACTAGGAGTTGGTTCTCTGAGAAAATCATCAAGATAGATAAGCCCTTAGCCAGACTAACTAGAGGGCACAGGGACAGTATCTTAATTTAAAAAATCAGAAATGAAAAGGGAGACATAACAATTGAATCTGAGGAAATCCAAAAAAAAAAAAAAAATCATCAGATTCTACTACAAAAGCCTTTACTCAACAAAACTGGAAAACCTGGATTAAATGAATGATTTTCTAGACAGATTCCAGGTACCAATGTTAAATCAGGATCAGATTAATGATCTAAACAGTCCCACATCCCCTAAGGAAATAGAAACAGTCATTAATATTCTCCCAACCAAAAAAAAAAAAAAAAAAAAAAAAAAAAAAAAAAAAAAAAAAAAAATAAAAAAAAAAAAAAAAAACAAAAAAAAAAAAAAAAAAAAAAATGCCCCGGATCAGATGGGTTTTGTGCAGAGTTCTATCACACCTTCAAAGAAGACCTAATTCAAATTCTCCTCAAACTACTCCACAAAATCAAAATAGAAGGTAATTTACCCAAGTTGTTCTATAAAGCCACAATTACTCTGATACTTAAACCACACAATGACACAACGAAGAGAACTTCAGACCAATTTCCCTTATGAATATCGATGCAAAAATACTCAATAAAATTCTTGCAAACCAAATCCAAGAACACATCAAAACGATTATCCATCATGGTCAAGTAGACTTCATCCCAGGGATGAAGGGATGGTTCAATATAAGGAAATCCATCAACATGATCCACTATATAAACAAACTCAAAACCAAAAACCACATGATAATCTTACTAAATGCTGAGAATGCATTTGACAAAATCCAGTACCCGTTCATGATAAAAGTCTTGGAAAGATCAGGAATTCAAGGCCCATACCTAAACATAATAAAAACAATATACAGCAAACCAGTAGCCAACATCAAACTCAATGGAGAGAAATTTGAAGCAATCGCACTAAAATCAGGGACTAGACAAGGCCTCTCCCTACCTATTCAATATAGTACTTGAAATCTTAGTGAGAGCAATTAGACAACAAAAGGATGTCAAAGGGTTACAAATTGGAAAGGAAGAAGTCACAATATCACTATCTGGAGATGATAGAATAGCATATATAAGTGACCCTAAAAATTCCACCATAGAACTCCTAAACCTGAAAAACAACTTCAGTGAAGTATCTGGATATAAAATCAATTTTAAAAATCAGTGGCCTTTCTCTACACAAAGGATAAACAGGCTGAGAAAGAAATTAGGGAAACAATACCATTCACAATAGTCACAAATAATATAAAATTCATTGGTGTGACTATAACTAAGGAAGTAAAAGATCTGTATGATAAGAATTCAAATCTTTGAAGAAGGAAATTGAAGAAGCTCTCAGAAGAAGGAAAGTTCTCCCATGCTCATTGATTGACAGGGTTAATATAGTAAAAATGGCTATCTTGTCAAAAGCAATCTATAGATTCAATGCAATCCCTGTCAAAATTCCAACTCAATTCTTCACAGAGTTAGAAAAGGCAATTAGCAAATTCATCTGGAATAATGATAAAACCTAGGATAGCAAAAACCATTCTCAATAATAAAGGAACCTCTGGTGGAATCACCATCCCTGACCACAAACTGTACTACAGAGCAATTGTGATAAAAAACAAAACAAAAAACAAATCAAAGCAAAACAAAACAAAACAAAAACTGCATGGTACTGGTACAGTGTTAGGTTAGGTCAATAGAATAGAATTGAAGACCTAGAAAGGAACCCACACACCTATGGTCACTTGAACTTTGACAAAGGAGGTTATCATGTAGAAGAATTCGAATTGACCCATACTTATCTCCTTGTACAAAGGTCAAGTTTAAGTGGATCAAGGAACTCCACATAGAGCCAGAGACACTGAAATTTATACAGGAGAAAGTGGTGAAGAGCCTCAAAGATATGGGCACAGGGGAAAAATTCCTGAACAGAACAATAATGGCTTGTGCTGTAAGATTAAGAATCGGCAAATGGGACCTCATAAAATTGCAAAGCTTCTGTAAGGCAAAGGACACTGCCAATAAGACAAACCATCAACCAACAGACTGGAGAAAGATCTTTACCAATCTTAAATCTGATAGGAGGCTAATATCCAATATATATAAAGAACTCAAGAAGTTAGACTCCAGAAAA
Organism: Mus minutoides; assembly: GCA_902729485.2. Lineage (NCBI taxonomy): Eukaryota > Metazoa > Chordata > Mammalia > Rodentia > Muridae > Mus > Mus minutoides. The sequence goes on from LR753368.1 coordinate 914,927, forward strand.
CCAAATAACCCTAATAAAAATGGTGTACAGAGCTAAACAAAGAATTCTCAACTGAGGAATACCAATTGGCTGAGAAGCACATAAAAAAATGTTCAACATCCTTAATCATCAGGGAAATACAAGTTAATAAAACCCCTATTTCTCTCTATTTAGAATGGCTAAGATCAAAAACTCGGGTGACAGCAGATGTTGGTGAGGATGCGGAGAAAGAGGAACACTCTTCCATTGCTGGTGCGATTGCATGCTGGTACAACCACTCTGGATATCAGTTTGGTGGTTCCTCTGAAAACTGTAGATAATTCTACTGGAAGATCCAGCAATTGCACTTCTGGCATATACCCAGAAGATGCTGAAACTTGTAAGAAGGACACATGTTTCATTATGTTCATAGCAGACTTATTTAAATAACCAGAAGCTGGAAAGAACCCAGAGGTCCCTCAACAGAGGAATGGATACAGAAAATGTGGTACATTTATACAATGGATTACCACACAACTATTAAAAACAATGAATTTATGAAATTCTTAGAAAAATGGATGGATCTAGTGGATATCATCTTGAGTGAGTACCCCAATCACAAAAGAACACACATGATATCCACTCACTGATAAGTGGATATTAGCCTAGAATCTCAGAATACCCAAGATACAGTTTTCAAAACACATGAAACCCAAGAAGAAGTAAGACCAAAGTGTGGATACTTTGATCCTTCTTAGAAGGGGGAACAAAATACCCATGGAAGGAGTTACAGAGACAAAGTTTGGAGCAGAGAGTGAAGGGAGGACCATCAAGAGACTGCCCCACCTGGGTACCCATCCCATAAACAGCCACCAAACCTAGACATTATTGCAGATGCCAACAAGATTTTGCTGACAGGATTCTGATAACACTTCTCTTGAAAGGCTTTGCCAGTGCCTGGCAAATACAGAAGTGGATGCTCATAGACATCTATTGAACGAAGCACAGGATCCCCAATGAAGGAGCTACAGAAAGTACCCAAGGAGCTGAAGGGATTTGCAGCCCCATATGAGGATCAACAATATGAACTAACCAGTACACCCAGAGCTCCCTGGATGTAAACCACCAGTTGAAGAAAAAACATGGTGGGACTTATGGCTCCAGCTGTATATGTAGCAGAGAATGGCCTAGTCGATCATTAATGGGAGGAGAGGCCCTTGGTCCTCTGAAGGTTCTGTGCTCCAGTATACTGGAATGCTAGGGCCTGGCAGTAGGAGTGGGTGGGTTGGGGAACAGGGGAAGAGGCAATGGGATAGGGGATTGTCAGAGGGGTAAGCAGGAAAGGGGATAACATTTGAAATTTAAGTAAAGAAAATATCTAATTAAAAAAATAGAAAAATGGTTCTTATATATTATTATAGTTATATTGATTTGATTCAATCTTTCAAGTTCTTTTTGACTCAGCCTTCATTTTCTAACATTTCTTGAACCTTGATAAAATCTTTATATGCCCCAATATAGGGAAATGCCAGGGCCAAGAAGTGGGAGTGGGTGGACAGGGGAGCAGTGTGGGAGTGGGAGGGAACTTTCGGGATAGCATTTGAAATATAAATTAAGAAAATATCTAATAAAAAAACAAAACAAAAAATTTGTAGTTTTTATTTTTAAAACTGATGAGTATATTTCTGAATTTAAGAATATAACTTTCTTTCCTTTTATATTCTCCCTACAGTTTTGTCCTTTGTGCATTCTTGCCTTAATTCCTCTCTCTCTCTCTCTCTCTCTCTCTCTTTCTCTCTCTCTCTCTCTGTGTGTGTGTGTGTGTGTGTGTGTGTGTGTCTGTCTGTCTGTCTGTCTGTCTCTTTCTCTGTCTCTCTCTTGTTACTAATGCCCACATGTGAACTGGCAGGGAGTTTTTCATCATCATCTTCATCACCATCGTCATCATCACCACCACTATAACCACTATCATCCTCCTCCTGCTCCTCCTGCTCCTCTTGCTCCTCCTCCTCCTCCTTCTTCTCATAATTATAGTTCAAGTGGGCAACCACACGTATAGATGTGAAAGGACATTTAATGGGAATAGATTTTTGCTCCTATCATGCAGAACAAGATCAAAATCTCGTTACCAGGCTTGATGTACCCTCTGAATCAACCTGTTGGTAAAAGTTCACATTTCCCAAATTAAGAAAACTATGGTACAACCATGTTGGAAATCAATATGGCAATTCGTCAAAAAATCAGAAATAGTTTTACCTGAAGACCTAGCCATTCCACTACTGGGCATATACCCAAACGGTGCCCTAACATATAACAAGGACATGTGTTCCACTATGTTCATAGCAGCCTTATTTATAATAGCTGAAAGATGGAAACAACCCAGATGTCCTACAACAGAAAAATGGATAGAGAAAAATGTGGTACATTTACTACTCAATTATTAAAAACAACAACTTCATGAATTGTGGAAAGCCTTTTGGAGTACCACTTGGCAGCAGTCTGACAATGGCTTAGGACAAAGAAGTGGGCTTCAGACAGGAATCTGGCATTAGGGCATAATAAGAAAGTAAGTTTCAGCAAGAATATAAATTTAGGCTGTAATAGAGAAGTAAGGTGAGGCAAGAATTTTTAGTCTTAGTGTGGAGCAGAAGAACTAGGCTTCAGGCAAGATTCTGGGCTTGGACGAGGAAGCAGGCTCAAGTATTTCGGTCATTATGACAAGCCCTTTTTAACAACTGTCATGGAAGTAATTTTCAGGACCTCACTTGCTGCTTTGTTAGTTCCTTATTGTACTGCTTGCCCAAAATACTTGCATGTAATTAAATTGGTATAAAAAGTGGGTTGGAAAATAAAAATGTGCCTTCAGTCTCAGAATTGACTGGGGTCACACTACAATGTTGTCTAAGTGTCTTTTTTCTTTTTAATCCTCACTCCTGTGCTGGAGAACCTGTTAACTGACTGAGAAGGCTTGGTCAATGAATTTTCCAGGCAAATGGATGTAACTTGAAAACATCATCCTGGTTGGGGTAACTCAGTCTGCAAAGCACATAAGTGGTGTGTACTCACTGATAAGTGGCTATTAGCCCAAAATCTCTGAATACCCACGATACAACTCACAGACCATATAAAGCTGAACAAGAAGGAAGGGCAAATTGTGGATTCTTCAATCCCAGAATGGAGAAAAAGGTAGAGGGAGGGAGTATTTGGATGGGAGAGAGAAGGGTGATGAAAAAAGAGGGTCAGTGTTCTGGTATGAGAAGAGACAGAAGAGAAGTAATGAGGTCCAGAAGAATAACTAGAAATATGTAGCGGGGGGGGGGATGGGGGACCCACTAGAAAGTCCCAGATAACAGAAATGTAAGTGGTTCCCAGGATGTAATGGGGATGACCTTAGTGAAAACACAACAGAGAGGAGATAGGCTCTGAAGAGGCAACCTCCAGTAAATAGGCATGGCTTTAGGTGAGGGAAGGGGCCACTCACCCTCTCAAAATATTTAACCCAGAATTGTTCCTGCCTAAAGGAAATGGAGAGACTGGGGATCCTTCCCATAATCAGCCACCAAACCCAGACATTATTGCATATGCCAGTAAGAGTTTGCTGAAGGGACCCTGATATAGCTGTCTCATATGAGGCTATGCAAGTGCCTGGCAAATACAGAAGTGGATGCTCACAGTCATCTATAGGATGGAACACAGGGCCCCCAATGGAGAAGCTAGAAAAAGTACTCAAGGAGCTGAAGGGGTCTGCAACCCTATAAGAGGAACAACAATATGAACTAACCAGAACCCGCAGAGCTTGTGTCTCTAGCTGCATATGTAGCAGAAGATGGATTAGTCAGCCATCATTGGGAAGAGAGGACCCTTGGTATTGCAAACTTTATATGCCCCAATACAGGGGAACGCTAGAGCCAAAAAGTAAGTGGGTGGGTAGGGGAGCAGGGTGGGGGAAGGGTATAGGGAACTTCTGGGATAACATTTGAAATGTAAATTTAAAAATATCTAATTTAAAAAAAATCAAAAAAGAAAAAAGAAAATGGAACACAGACTTAAGGAAAGGCCATCCAGAGACTGCCACACCTTGGAATCCATCCCACCCACAGACACCAAACCCCAAAAACATTGCTGATGCCAAGAAGTGCTTATAGACAGAAGCCCTAAATATGGCTTTCCTTTGAGAGGCTCTGCCAGCATCTAAGATAGATGCAGATATAGCCAACCATTGGACTGAGGCTGGGTACCTTAATGGAAGAATTAGGGAAGGACTGAAGGACCTGAAGAGAACTGCAACCCCATATGAAGAACACGAATATCAACCAACTGGACCCTTTAGAGTTCCCAGGAATAAACAAACAGTCAAAGAGTATACATGGGTCGGTCCATGGCTCCTGATACATGTGTAGCTGAGGATTGCCTTATTTGGAAGCAATGGAAAAGGAGGCATGTGTGCCTGTAGAGGCTTGATACTACAATGAAGTGGGATGCTCAATATGGTGAGGCAGGAGTGGATGGGAAGACTGGGAAGGGGAACAAGATTTACCATGTAAATAAATAAAATTATCAATAAAAACCCCACAAAACCTTTACAAATGGGGTAAGCAAAGACAGTAGAAATGAAGGGGGAATAGGTAATTAGAGTAAGGATGCATGAAAAAACACTATATGGAAACCTATTGATTTATAAAATAATTAAAACAATACCTAAAGATTAAACCTCCTTTTCCCTTACATCTCTCCCTTTCCTCGTGTTTCCTTTTCCTGCTTTTCTAACGAACGTTATAAATACTAGTTTTTACTGAGTAGATAGTATGTTGCTGTCTGTTCTTGTCATTAGAAATAGAATATCATCACATTAAGTACTAATGCAATCCAAGGATCCGTCTCTTCTTTTCTACCATAAGAAAAATAAAGTCTCGTGTCACTTGTGATTGAAGTTGAACAAATGTGTCATAGTTACGATCCATTCATATATCATTCTCTTTTATTGCTTGTTATATTTCTTTTTGGTACATAGATGATTATGTTAATGTATATATACAAAAAGATTTGGAAACTGTGACATGGAACTTGTAATTTTGTCTTATGGATATCACATTTCTAAAGTGACTTGATATCCGAGTTAGTAGTTTTTAAAATCCACTTGCAGGAAAAGTAGAGTAAATGTATTTTCAGAATTTAGTTGGATGCTTACTATTTCATAGTATCAAACTACCAGTTAAAAGACAGAATATTTTCTTGACACCTAAGGGATTTTGGACATAGTAGTTCCATTAACAATGAATCTATTTATTAGACTCTAAAATTGAATAAATACAGACTTCTTTCTTTAAGATTAATTAGAATTCTAGACCATCTGTCCTCAGATTTTTGAATAATAATGTGCTATTCATCTTGGAATCTAGAAATAAACTAATTTCTTATATTTCTAAATTTAGGTAGTAAAGACAGAAATAAGTCTCAAATTTACTGACATTTCAGAAGACATGTAGCTTTGTGTTCCTCACATAGAAGAAAGACATGGGTTCTTTTTATATGGACAATAATTTCATCCATGTAGGTTCTTCTTTCCTAACTAAATTAGTTTCTAAATGCCTGATTCCTAATGCTAGCATATCAAGGCCACTGAAATGAACTTTACAGATAACAAACTCTCAGACTAAAACAGACTGTAAGAATGAACTTGAAACATAACATGAAAATGTTTACATAACATCCCGGTCAAGAGTATTTAACACTGCTCTAATTCACTAGTTGTACTTGCGATTTTATCAACAGCCACAGAATTTTGTCAGAAGACACAAAACACAAAGTTCAATCCTCTCACTGAAAAATGAACGTAGAGAAAAATGTAAAGATCAAGCTAAAGTCCAAATGAGCTTGGGACAAAAATGAAAACAAATGAGTAGCTGCAATGCCTAAAATAACCCATCAATATTCACAATAACCATTCTCAAAGATGCTATTTTTATAGAGCAGTAACAAGATAAATTTAAAATGTGTTTGCCTAGCCACTCTAAGACAACTTGCATAGGCTGGCCTGACCATGCAGTTCCCCCAGAATTTAGAACTCCAACCAGGTAGTGTATGTGGAGGGATCAATGACTCCAGATACATATGTAGAAGAGGATGGCCTTCCCTGAGAAAAATGGGAGGGGATGCCCTTGGTCCCAAGGAAGTTTGATGCCCCAGTTTAGGGGGATGCTGGAGTGGTGGGGCCAGATACTGTGGGTGTGTAGGGGAGCAAGCACCCTCATACAGGCAAAGAGGAGGAGGGGAGGGCAGATGTGGGATGAAGGGGTTGGTGGAGGGGTAATCAGGAAGTGGGATATAATTTGAAATGTAAATGAATGGAATGATTTTTTTTTAAAGACAAGTTGTGCTTAAAATTATGATGTGGTCAGGTCATAAAGTTTGTCATCTCACCTATTTCAGAGGTTAAGACCTTAGCATCACAAATGCAAAGACTAAATACAGGAATAAATTGAAGTTAGCTTGAGTGAGTCAAAATAAAAGATGAAATAGGGCTCGGGGTTTAGCTCAGTGATCAAGTGTTTATCTAGAGTGATGAAATCCTATGTGCAAGTTTTAGAATTGCAACACACAAATACACATACATGCATCCATCCATCCATCTATCCATCCATCCATCCATACATACATTCATACATACATACATACATACATACATACACATTCTTGAACAAAAATAAACATGTAAGAAGAAGCAAAGTAAGGCAATTTTCTTGTATATAGCAATTGAAATATTTCAAATTATATTTAAGTAGATGTATACTTTACTATACGATAATGAGTTTATGAATCAGTACTGAATACTGAGAATATTACTCAACTCATTACACAGAGAAAGATAACATTCAAGAGATTTTTCAGAGCCAAAGAAAGCAGCTAGAAGAAAAACTGAAGAAATTCTTGAAGAAATAGGTATAAATGTTGAAACATCTATACTAGCATAAGTAAAACCTAGAAATTTTCAGAATTCAATCCTTGATTCCCAAGAATTAATCAAAGAATAAAGTAAATCTACACACAGATAGGTTGCTGTGAGAGTATAGAAACTCAGACACAACAAAACCAGAAAGACAAGAGATGTCATTCAAGCAAAGTCAACTGATTCTTAATTAACTCCTTAATGTTAGTGTCTTCTAAAGAGGAGGATGCTACTCTCAAAATGTTGTAGCAAAATGACATTCACTCTTCAGTCACATTTTAAGCTCATCTTAGGAATTTTCTTCCCAGACCATAAAAACTTAGATTTCAAATTTTTATTAAAATGTACCCTAGGGAAGAATGTTATCAAGAAATTAATAACATGCATAAGAGGTATACTGATTATTGAATGGATGTTGAGGAAGATAAATGTGAAATATTAGAGGTGCTAATAAAATAATTTCATGTTGGTTATACTGCTGTTAGGTAGTAAATATTTGTGGTTTTTTGTTTGTTTGTTTTGTTTTGTTTCCAATTTTTTATTAGATATTTTCTTAATTTACATTTCAAATGCTATTCCGAAAGTCCCCTCCCCCCTCCCCCTCCCTGATCCCCTGTCCACCCACTCCCACTTCTTGGTCCTGGCTTTCCCCTGTATGGGGGCATATAAAGATCGCAGTACCAAGGGGCCTCTCTTCCCAATGATGACCAACTAGGCCATCTTCTGCTACATATGGAGCTAGAGACACGAGTTCTGGGGGTTCTGGTTAGTTCATATTGTTGTTCCTCTCCTAGGGTTGCAGACCCTTTAAGCTCCTGGGGTTCTATCTCTAGCTTCTCCATTGTGGGCCCTGTGTTCCCTCTTATAGATGATTATGAGCATCCACTTCTGTATGAGACAGCTATATCAGAGTCCCTTAAGTAGGCACTAGCTGTCCTATGCCATAGTGTCTGAGTTTAATGACTGATTATGGGATGGATCCCCCGTGGTGGGGTAGTCTCTGTATGGTACATCCTTTCATCTTAGCTCTAAACTTTGTCTCTGTAACTCCTTTCATGGGTATTTTGTTTCCTCTTCACAGGAGGAATGAAGTATCCATGAGCTGGTCTTCCTTCTTGATTTTCTTGTGTTTTGCAAATTGTATCTTGGATATTCTAAGTTTCTGGGCTAATATCTATTTATCAGTGAGTGCATACCCAATGACTTCTTTTGTGATTGGGTTACCTCACTAAGGATTATATCCTCCAGATACATCCATTTGCCCAAGAATTTCATAAATTCATTTTTTAAATAGCAGAATAGTACTCCATTGTGTAGATGTACCACATTTTCTGTATCCATTCCTCTGTTGAGGGACATCTGGGTTCTTTCCAGCTTCTGGCTATTATAAATAAGACTGCTATGAACATAGTGGAACATGTGTCCTTTTTACCAGTTGGAACATGTTCTGGGTATATGCCCAGGAGAGGTATTGCTGAATCCTCTGGTAGTACTATGTCCAATTTTCTGAGATAACGCCAGACTGACTTCCAGAGTGGTTGTACAAGCTTGCATTCCCACCAGCAATGGAGGAGTGTTCCTTTTTCTCCACATCCTCACCAGCATCTGCTGTCCCCTGAATTTTTTATCTTAGCCATTCTGACTGGTGTGAGGTGGAATCTCAGGGTTGTTTTGATTTGCATTTCCCTGATGATTAAGGATGTTGAACATTTTTTTCAGATGTTTCTCAGCCATTCGGAATTCCTCAGTTGAGAATTTTTTGTTTAGCTCTGTACCCCATTTTTTAATGGGGTTATTCGTTTTTCTGGAGTCCAGTTTCTTTAGCTCTTTGTAGATGTTGGATATTAATCCCCTATCAGATGTAGGATTGGTAAAAATCCTTTCCCAATCTGTTGGTGGCCTTTTTGTCTTACTGACTGTGTCTTTTGCCTTACAGAAGCTTTGCAATTTCATAAGGTCCCATTTGTCAATTCTTGGTCTGACTGCACAGGCCATTGCTGTTCTGTTTAGGAATCTTTCCCCTGTGCCCATATCTTCGAGGGTTTTCCCAACTTTCTCCTCTATAAATTTCAGTGTCTCTGGTTTTATGTGGAGGTATTTGATCCACTTAGACTTAAGCTTTGTACAAGGGGATAAGAATGAGTCAATTCGCATTCTTCTACATGATAACTGCCAGTTGTGCCAGCACCATTTGTTGAAAATGCTGTCCTTTTCTACTGGATGGTTTTAGCTCCCTTGTCAAAGATCAAGTGACCATAGGTGTGTGGGTTCATTTCTGGGTCTTCAATTTTATTCCATTGATCTATCTGTCTGTTGCTGTACCAGTACCATGCAGTTTTTATCACAATTGCTCTGTAGTACAGCTTAATGTCAGGCATGGTGATTCCCCCAGAGGTTCTTTTATTGTTGAGAATAGTTTTTGCTATCCTAGGTTTTTTATTATTCCAGATGAATTTGCAAACTGCCCTTTCTATCAGTGAAGAATTGAGTTGGGATTTTGATGGGGATTGCATTGAATCTGTAGATTGCTTTCGGCAGGATAGCCATTTTGACTATATTATATTTTTTCCCAAATATGCATAGCCTATGACTAGTCACATAGAATTGTTACTTAATTGCATTTGCTTTCTATTCTGTATACTGTCCTTTTCTGGCAGTGGAGACACAGAATGGTGGTTGTGATTTTTCTGTCTGACCAGAATTACTACTTGCTTCCTATCATGATATGGTAAGTTGTATTTAAACTTCATCTATTGTGATGTTTCAGATAAAGTGTTATACTGACTGACAGATAAAGCAGTCAAAAGTACAGAAATTATACAGAAATAAAGCCTATAATTCAAAAGGCTAGCATTTGGGGGAAAATATTTGTGTAATAGACAATATGTATTTTGAGGGGTGTACTGGCTAGTTTTGTGTCAACTTGACACAGCTGGAGTTATTACAAAGAAAGGAGCTTCAGTTGGGGATGTGCCTCCATGAGATCCAACTGTAAGGCATTTTCTCAATTAGTGATCAAGTGGGGAGGGCTCCTTGTAGGTGGGACTATCTCTGGGCTGGCAGTCTTGGGTTCTATAAGAGAGCAGGCTGAGCAAGCAAGGGGAAGCAAGCCAGTAAAGAACATCCTTCCATGGCTTCTGCATCAGCTCCTGCTTTCTGACCTGCTTGAGTTCCAGTGCCCACTTCCTTTAGTGAACAGCTGTATGGAAGTGTAAGCTGAATAAACCCTTTCCTCCCCAACTTGCTTCTTGGCCATGATTTTTTGTCCAGGAATAGAAACTCTGACTAAGACAAAGGGCTTATCAGAAAGTACACCTTCCATTTCTGATAACTTACAAAGATTAGAGTACAATGAAGCATTTTGTTTTGTTTTGTTTTGTTTTCATGTCTACATTTCTAGGGCTCCTTTTGAGTAATTTCTGACAGAGCAAAAATGGCATTTCTACCAGCCTACAACTTTCAGAGGGCAGCTGAGTTTTCTGAGGTAACGTATGAACATTTAAGACTTTTTTTCCTATGTAGAATGAGAACTTATTAATCAAGCAAATGGTATACAAAACTATCACTGACATGTGGAAATGTTTTGAATTGAAAAGGATTCTGGGTGTAGTTGCTAAGTAGGAATAAGTATGCTTTTTTTTCATTGATTTCTGGTTTTCATTTAAACAATTTTAATGTTAAAAAAGCATCTAAAAGCAAAATAATAGGTATTGAGTGAAACATCTTATTCCATAAATTTGTACCAAGTATAAGATATCAGGGACACCAGACCTAATATTTATATAGTGGCACAAATTATTTTAGTCAAACTGTTTTGGAATAATACATTTCATGGAAAAACATTTAGTTTCAGTGTAGAAACATAGGTGTGAACACCAAAGGCACCATGCAATTTTACTTTGCAAGCCAATTGTAGATCATATAAATTATAAGACAAGTTGCTGGAAGAAGTGGTTTTATTGTAGCACCATGCTGAATGCAGAGTTATATTCCTCAGTTTGGGTGAGAAAGTTAGAAAAGAATGGTAATTAAATTCTGCAGTCACTGCCAAAAACCTGATATCTCTCAGATACTGAGCCACTATCCTGGCAGCATACATGAGCTGGCCTGATGTGCCCAACACATGTTTAGCAGAGGACTGCCTGGTCTGGTCTCAGTTGGAGAAGATGGGCCTAAACCTTGAAAGAGACTTGAGGACCCAGGGAGTGGGAAGGCCTGAAATGGAGGGAGAACATTCTTTTGAGAGGGGAGGAGTGGGATGAAGAACTGTGAGAGGGTCAACCAGTTGGGGGTCAATGACTAGACTGTAGAAAAATAAAAGTACTAACAAAATAAGATTTTAAAAATAATTCTGGCTAAGGTGAGTCCACTCAGGAGTTCACAGACTGCAGAAGCAGCATAGCAGCTGGGACAGGGTTCTACAGGCCTATATCTGCAGCCCAGAGGTAGAGCTGATCCTCAGTCCTCTGTGTACCTTCCCGGCTAGAGGAGAGCTTGCCTCCAGAGAATGCTCTGACCCTGGTAGATCCACTCAGGAAAGAACAGGCCATAGAAGCATCAGAGCAGCTGTGACAGGGTCCCACTGGCCTACATCTGCAGCCAGGAGGTCAGGCTGTTCTGCAGCCCTCTGTGAACTAGTCTTTCCAGGAGAGAGCTGGTCTTGTAGGAGTGCTGACACAGGCTTACAGACTTATAGGAGGAACAAGCTCCAGCCACAGACAGCAAGAACATCTAAGATCAACAGAAACCAAGACAACTTGACATCCTCAGAACCCAGTATTGCCAACAGAGTGAGTCCTGGAAACCGCAACACACTGGAAAAGCAAGATTCAGATTTAAAATCATATCTCATGATGCTGGTAAAGGATTTTAAGAAGAACATTGATAACTCCATTAAAGAAGTTCAGGAGAACAGAAATAAACAGGTAGGAGCTGTTAAAGAGGAAACACAAAAATCCTTTACAAAATTACAGGAGAACCCAGGTAAAGGCTTTCTAAGAGTTTAATGAAAATGAAGCCACAACATACCCAAACATATGGGATACAATGAAAGCAGTCCTAAGAAGAAAATCCATACCTCTGAGTGCCTCCAAAAAGAAATTGGAGAGAGCATACACTAGCAGCTTGACAGCCTACATAAAAGATCTAGAACTAAAGAAGCAAATTCACCCAAGGGGAGTAGACAGCAGGAAATAATCAAATTCAGGGCTGAAATCAACCAAGTGGAAACAAAAAGAAATATACAAAGAATCAGCCTAACCAGGAGCTGGTTTTCTGAGAAAATCAACAAGATATATTAACCCTTAGACAGACTAACTAGAAGGCACAGGGACAAAATTAACAAAACCAGAAATGAAAAGGGGAGACAGTAACAACAGAACCTGAGGAAATCCCCCAAAATCATTAGATCATAAGATCCTACTACAAAAGCCTATACTCAACAAAACTGGAAAACGTGGATGAAATGGACAATTTTCTAGATAGATACCAGGTATCGAAATTAAATCAGGATCTGATTAAGGATCTAGACAGCCCCATATCCCTAAATAAAAAGAAAGAATCATTAATAGTCTCTCAAAAAAAAAAAAAAAAAAAAAGGCCAGCAACATATGGGTTTAGTGCAGAGTTCTATCAGACTTTCAAGCATAACTAATTCAAATACTCCTCAAACTATTCCACAAAACAGAAAGAGAAAATACTCTACAAAATTCATTCTTTGAATTCACAATTACTCTAATACCTAAGCCATGCAAAGACTCAACAAAGAAAGAGGACTTCAGAACAATTTCCCTTATGAATATAGATGCAAAAATACTCAATAAAATTCTCACAAACCAAATCCAAGAACACACCAAAACTATCATCCATCATGATCAAGTAGGCTTCATTCCAGGGATGCAGGGATGATTCAATATACAGGAATCATGGAATCCACTGTATAAACAAACTCAAAGAAAAAAATATGATCATCTCATTAGATGCTTAGAAAGCATTTGACAAAATCCAATACCTGTTCATGATAAAAGCCTTGGAAAGATTAGGAATTCCAGGCCCATACCTAAAAATAATAAAAGCAATATACAGCAAACCAGTAGCAAACATCAAACTAAATTGAGAGACACTTGAAGCAATCACACTAAAATCAGGGACTAGATAAGGCTGCCCACTCTCTCCCTACCTATTCAATATAGTATTTGAAGTCCTAGCCAGAGCAATTAGACAACAAAAGGATGTCAAAGGGTTACAAATTGGAAAGGAAGAGGTCACAATATCACTATTTGGAGATGATAGAATAGCATATATAAGTGACCCTAAAAATTCCACCAGAGAACTCCTAAACCTGATAAACAGCTTCAGTGAAGTAACTGGATATAAAATTAACTAAAAAAAAAAAAAAAAAAAAAAAAAAAAAAAAAAAAAAAAAAAAAAAAAAAAAAAAAAAAAAAAAAAAAAAAAAAAAAAAAAAAAAAAAAAAAAAAAAAAAAAAAAAATCAGTGGCCTTTCTTTACACAAAGGATAAACAGGCTGAGAAAGAAATTAAGAAAACAATACCCATCACAATAGTCACAAATAATATAAAATAACTTTGTGTGACTCTAAGGAAGTGAAAGAAGTGTATAATAAGAACTTTAAGTCTTTGAAAGAAAGAAATTGAAGAAGATCTCAGAAGATGGAAAGATTTCCCATGCTCGTATATTGGCAGAATTAATATAGCAAAATGGCTATCTTGCCAAAAGCAATCTAAAGATTCAATGCAATTCACATCAAAATTCTAACTCGATTCTTCACAGAGTTAGAAAAGACAATGTGCAAGTTCATCTGGAATAACAAAGAACCTAGGATAGCAAAAACTATTCTCAACAATAAAAGAACCTCTGGTGGAATCACCATCCCTGAACACAAGCTGCACTTCAGAGCAGTTGTGATAAAAACTGCATGGAACTGGTACAAAAACAGACAGGTAGATCAAAACTCCTCCATTGTTGGTGGTATTACAAGCTTGTACAACCACTCTGGAAATCAGTCTGGTGGTTCCTCAGAAAATTGGACATAGTATTACCGGAGGATCCTGCAATACCTCTCCTGGGCATATATCCAGAAGATGTTCCAACTGATAATAAGGACACATGCTCTACTATGTTCATAGCAGCCTTATATATAGTAGCCAGAAGTTGGAAAGAACCCAGATGTCCCTCAACAGAGGAATGGATACAGAAAAATGTGGTACATTTACACAATGGAGTACTACTCAGCTATTAAAAACAATGAATTTATGAAATTCCAGGCAAATGGATGTATCTGGAGGGTATCATCCTGAGTGAGGTAACCCAATCACAAAAGAACTCACATAACATGTACTCACTGATAAGTGGATATTAGCCCAGAAACCTAGAATACCCAAGATACAATTTGCAAAACACATGAAACTCAAGAAGAAAAAAAGACCAAAGTAAGGACACTTTGCTCCTTCTTAGAATTAGGAACAAAGCACACATTGAAGGAGTTACAGAGATCAAGTGTGGAGCTGAGACAAAAGGATGGACCAACCAGTGACTGCTGCAGCTGGGGATCCATCCCATAATCAGCCACCAAATGCAGACACTATTGCATACACCAGCAAGATGTTAATGAAAGTGCACTGATATAGCTGTCTTGTGTGAGGCTATGCCAGTGCCTGGCAAACACAGAAGTGGATGCTCACAGTCAGCTATTAGATGGAACACAGGGTTCCCAATAGAGGAGCTAGAGAAAGTACCCAATGAGCTGAAGGGGTCTGCAACCCTAGGTGAAAGAACAACATAAACCAACCAGTACCCCCAGAGCTCGTGTCTCTAGCTGCCTATGTTGAAGAAGATGGCCTACTTGGCCATCATTGGGAAGAGAGGCCCCTTGGTCATGCAAACCTTAGATGCCCCAGTACAGGTGAACGCCAGGGCCAAGGTGTGGGAGTGGGTGGGTAGGGGATCCTGGCGGGGCATAGGGGAGGGTTTAGGTGGTGTTCTGCTTCTTATGTTGTTATTGAAGAACAGCCTTAGTCCATGGTGATCTGATAGGGTGCATGGGACAATTTCAATATTTTTGAATCTGTTGAGATCTGTTTTGTGGCCAATTATGTGGTCAATTTTGGAGAAGGTGCCATGAGGTGCTGAGAAAAGGTATATCCTTTTGTTTTAGGATGAAATATTCTGTAGATATCTGTTAAGTCCATTTGTTTCATAGCCTCTGTTAGTTTGACTGAGTCTCTGTTTAGATTCTGTTTCCAGGATCTGTCCATTGATGAGAGTGGGGTGTTGAAGTCTCCCACTATTATTGTGTGAGATGCAATGTGTGTTTTGAGCTTTACTAAAGTTTCTTTAATGAAAGCAGCTGCCCTTGCATTTGGAGCATAGATATTCAGGATTAAGAGTTCCTCTTGGAAGATTTTGCCTTGATGAGTATGAAGTGCACCTCTTTGTCTTTTTTGAAAATTTTGGGTTGAAAGTATGTTTTATTCGATATTAGAATGGCTACCCCAGCTTTTTTCTCTGGACCGTTTGCTTGGAAAATTGTTTTCCAACCTTTCACTCTGAGGTAGTGTCTGTCTTTTTTCCTGAGGTGTGTTTCTTGCAAGCAGCAAAACGTTGGGTCCTGTTTGTGCAGCCAGTCTGATAGTCTATGTCTTTTTATCGGAGACTTGAGTCCATTGATATTAAGAGATATTAAGGAACAGTAATTGTTGCTTCCTGTCATTTTTGTTTTTAGAGTTGGGATTCTCTTTTTGTGGCTGTCTTCTTTTAGGTTTGTTGAAGGATGACTTTCTTGCTTTCTCTAGGGCAGAGTTTCCATCCTTGTATTGGTGTTTTTCTGTTATTATCCTTTGAAGGGCTGGATTCGTGGAAAGATATTGTGTGAATTTGAATTTGTCATGGAATACTTTGGTTTCTCCGTCTATGGTAAATGAGAGTTTTGCTGGGTACAATAGCCTGGGCTGGCATTTGTGTTCTCTTAGTGTCTGTATAATATCTGTCCATTATCTTCTGGCTTTCATAGTCTCTGGTGAGAAGTCTGGAGTAATTCTAATAGGCCTGCCCTTATATGTTACTTGACCTTTTTCCCTTGCTGCTTTTAATATTCTCTCTTTATTTAGTGCGTTTGTTGTTCTGATTATTATGTGTCCGGAGGAATTTCTTTTCTGGTCCAGCCTATTTGGAGTTCTGTAGGCTTCTTTTATGTTTATGGGCATCTCATTCTTTAGGTATGGAAAGTTTTCTTCTATTATTTTGTTGTAGATATTTGCTGGCCCTTTAGTTTGATAGTCTTCCTTCTCATCTACTCCTATTATCCTTAAGTTTGGTCTTCTCATTGTGTCCTGGATTTCCTGGATATTTTGTGTTAGGATCTTTTTGCATTTAGCATTTTCTTTGATTGTCCTGTCTATGCTCCCTATAGAATCTTCTGTGCCTGAGATTCTCTCTTCTTTCTCCTGTATTCTGTTGCTGATGCTCATATCTATGGTTCCTGATTTTTTTCCTATGGTTTCTATCACCAGGGTTATCTCCTTTTGGTTTTTCTTAATTGTTTCTACTTCCATTTTTAGGTCCTGGATGGCTTTGTTCAATTCCATCACCTGTTTGGTATTGTTTTCCTGTAACTCTCTAAGTTTTTCCTCTTTAAATCCTTCTAGTTGTTTATCTGTGTTTTCCTGCATTTCCTTCTTATAGTCCTCCATCATCATCATGATGAGTGACTTTATACTCATGTCCTGTTTTTCTGGTGTTTTGTTGTATCTAGGACTTGAAGTGATATGTGAGTTTGTATCTGGTGATGCCAAGTACCCTTGGATTCTGTTGCTTCTGTTCTTATGCTTACCTCCTGCCATCTCTGCCCGAGGAGACCTGGTGTTGGTGCAGACCAGAAGGGAGCGTCTGTCCTTCCCTGGGCCTTTATCAATCTCCCGGCTTGTGTCTCAGGTCACACGGGATTGGGCCGGACCAGATGCTGCGTTCAGCTGCTCACCTGTGGTCCCAAGATAGCCCGGGGAGTCCCAAAGGGGCCTCAGGGAGAGTGCGCAGAGCCTGTACCTGAGCCCTGAGCTGGTGCAGGGTGCACCTGACCAGACCAGAAGGGAGAGCCTGTCCTGCTCTGGGCCTTTAATCACTCTCCTGGCTGGTGTCTCAGGTCCCACGGGATTGGGCCGGAACAGATGCTGCGTTCAGCTACTCACCTATGGTCCCAAGATAGCCTGGGGAGTCCTGAAGGGGCCTCGGGGTTAGTGCCCAGAGCCTGCGTCTGAGCCCTAAGATGGTGTGGGGTGCACCAGACTGGACCAGAAGGGAGAGTCTTTCCTGATCTGGGCCTTTATCACTCTCCTGGCTTGTGTCTCAGGTCACAAGCGATTGGGCTGGAACAGATGCTGCTTCCAGCTGCTCATCTGTGGTCCCAAGATAGCCTGGGGAGTCCCGAATGGGCCTCAGGGAGAGTGCGCAGAGCCTGGGCCCGAGCTCTGAGCTGGTGCAGGGTGCACCGGACCAGACTGGAAGAGAGAGTCTGTCCTGCTCTGGGCCTTTATCACTCTCCTGGCTGGTATCTCAGGTTGCACGGGATTGGGCCGGAACGGATGCTGAGTTCAGCTGCTCACCTCTGGTCCCAAGATAGCCCGGGGAGTCTCGAAGGGGCCTCAGGGAGAGTGCCCAGAGCCTGGGCCCGAGCCCTGAGCTGGTGCAGGGTACACCGGACCAGACCGGAAGGGAGAGTCTGTCCTGCTCTGGGCCTTTATCACTCTCCTGGCTGGTGTCTCAGGTCGCACGGTATTGGGCCGGAACAGATGCTGAGTTCAGCTGCTCACCTCTGGTCCCAAGATAGCCCAGGGAGTCTCGAAGGGGCCTCAGGGAGAGTGTGCAGAGCCTGCGCCCAAGCCCTGAGCTGGTGTGGGGTGCACCTGAAAGGACTGGAAGTGAGAGTCTGTCCTGCTCTGGGCCTTTATCACTCTCCTGGCTTGTGTGCCAGGTCGCATGGGATTGGGCCGGAACAGATGCTGAATTCAGCTGCTCACCTTTGGTCCAAAGATAGCCTGGGGAGTCTCGAAGGGGTCTCAAAAGGGTCTCGGGGAGAGTGCGCAGTGCCTGCTCCCAAACCCTAAGCTGGTGCAGGGCGCACCGGAGTGGGCCGGACTGGGCGGGAAGGGAGAGTCTGTCCTGCTCTGGGCATTTATCACTCTCCTGGCTTGTGTCTCAGGTCGCAAGCCATTGGGCTGGAACAGATGCTGCTTTCAGCTGCTCACCTGTGGTCCCAAGATAGCCTCCTACTCAAAGTTTTATCAAGAGCAATTAGATAACAAAATAAGTTCAAAGGGTAAAATTTGGAAAGGAAGAAGTCAAAATATCACTATTAGCAGATGATATTATAGTATATTTCAGTGACTCCAAAAATTCCGCTAAACACCGTCTACAGATGATAAACAACACTAGAAATGTTGATGGATACAAAATTAACTCAAACAAATCAGTAGCCTTCTTCTACTCAAAAAGGGGCTGAGAAAGAAATTAGAAAAATTACACCCGTTTCAATAGTCACAAAGAATAGAAAATACATTTGGGTCACTCTAACCAAGCAAGTGAAAATTTGTATGGCATGAACTTTCTGTCTCTGAAGAAAGAAATCAAAGATTTCAGAAGATGGAAAGATCCTCCTTGCTCTTCGATTGGATGGATTATATAGTAAAAATGGCCATTCTGCCAAAAGCCATTTAGATATTTAGTGTAATCTGTATCAAAATTCCAACTCAAGTCTTCAGAGAGTTAGAAAGAACAACTTGCAAATTCATTTGGAATAACCAAAAACCCAGGATAATGAAATTTATCCTCAACAATAAAAGAACTTCAGGGGGAAATCACCATCCTTGACATTAAGCTATACTACAGAGAAATAGTGATAAAAATTGCATGGTATTGGTATAGAGATAGGCAGTTAAATCAATGGAATAGAATTGAAGATCCAGAAATGAGTCCACATACCTATGGTCACTTTGACAAAGAAACTAAAATCATCCAGTTGAAAAAAGACAGCATTTTCAACAAATTATGTTGATTCAAATGGCAGTCAGCATGTACAAGAATGCAAATTTATCCATTCTTATCTCCCTGTATAATGCTTAAATCAAAGTGGATCAAGGACCTCCATATAATACCAGATACAGTGAATCTAATAGAAGAGAAAGTGGGGAAGAAGCTGGAACACATGGGCACAGGGGAAAACTTCCTGAACAGAACACAAATGGCTTATGCTCTAAGATCAGCAATAGACAAATAGGACCTCATAAAATTGCGAAGCTTCTTCTATAAAGCAAAAGGCACTATCAATAGGAAAAAATGGCAACCAACAGATTAGGAAAATATATTTAACAACCCCACATCTGACAGAGGGATAATACCCAATATAAAAAAAAAAAAAAAACAACAAAACAAAACAAAACAAAAAAAAACACTCAAGAAGTTAGACTCTAGAGAACCAAGTAAGCCTATGAAAAATTGGGATACATGTTGGGAATTGGGCTATGCAGGCTGGTCTCCAGTTGAGCTGAGTCCTTATCCCCAAAAATGATGATAATTCACCTACATGACACAGTAGACATTCCCTCATGCTCTCCTGGAACTCTGGCTTCTGCCTAAGTTACGGACCCCCACAGCCCCCACAAGAGAAGCATGGCTAGAAGTCACATAGGCAATGGTGTAAGCTTCTGACCTTCAGGCTAAACTCTTCTCCAGTTACCTAGCAACAGTAAAGACCATAAAAGGGCTGTTCAGTCCCTGCTTGCTCTCTTACTTGTCTCTCTTACCTCTTACCCCTCACTCTCACTCTCTCTCTCCCCTCTCATTGTCTTCTCTTCTCTCTCTTCTCTCTTTGTCTTCTCTCCTCTCTCCTCTCTGTCTACTCCTCTCCTCTCTCCTTTCCTCTCTTCCTCTTACTTGTTGGGGTACGTCATCCACGATGTACCTAAGAACTGAGTTCTCTGGAAGGTGAATTGGGGCTGTAAGAGACCAGATGGGAGAGAAAAATGGACGCCAAGACAAAATCCCTCTGCTCAAGGCATCTCTCACTTTACTACAATCTTTCTTGGTTATAAGAGGGTAGGCATTGCCCTCAGCCAGTCTGCACAGGTGTGTGGATTCAGTCAGTGGACACCTGGATTCAGCCAGAAGTCCTGGGCACTGTGTATTGTCCCAAGGCTGTCTCAGCAGGTAGCAGGATCCCAGAGAAGTGCAGAGGCAGTTAGCACAACAAAAGAAGCCAGCCTTAGC
The DNA here is from genome assembly GCA_902729485.2 of Mus minutoides. Classification (NCBI taxonomy): domain Eukaryota; kingdom Metazoa; phylum Chordata; class Mammalia; order Rodentia; family Muridae; genus Mus; species Mus minutoides. The sequence goes on from LR753368.1 coordinate 935,108, forward strand.
TGTAGAGCCACACCATAGGTGGTTTCTGGTGGCCAGCCTCAGTGGTGAACAGGTCTGCTCTCTGCCTGGAGCAGGCTGGGGGGAGGGGGCTACATTTCCCCCCTACTTATATAATAAAAATTAGCGGGGCTGAGACATAAAATTTATTTATGCTCCATAGTCCTGCCTGGGAGTTATGGTGGTTGGTGGCCATGCCGTGTCTTACGATCTCAGATCCTCCCAAACTATTTATTTTCATCATTGGGAATACATGCAGCCTTTTGTGAATATTTTGCACAAACATGGCTCTGTGGTGTATTATTAACAAGCCACGGCCTCTTGGCATATACCCCTGTCTTAGAATGATACAGTTCCGAGATCTAGTTGCCCGTCATTGGCTAAACAACCTACATAGCACACCTTAGTTCCCAACTCAGACCAAGGACACAAATATATATTCCAAGTGCATCTTCATAATGGACGAGGAATTTAGCCAGCTGTGCTTGTAGGAGGTGAACTGTGTGCTTGCTGGACCCTAGCTGTAGGGGAAGACTGACCTGCTTGAAAAACAAAGCCGAATACAGTTGAAACACAATATGATAACAGCTTCTTTTGGGAGAACCAGGTGCTCTATTCAGTTGCAAATTAGCAACGACCAAGCTCTGACCTCTTGGTGTGGAGGAGGTGACTTTGAGAATTCACAGTGAGACTGTAGATTCTCTGGAATGGGAGTTAGGCTCCAAGTTAGCTCTCATGGCTAAAAAAGGATTTCTAGCAATCTTCAATAGGAAATCTCTAATATTGGAATCATTCCTAGACCAGTCCAAGATTGAGTTAGAATAACTAGTCACACTGAAGAGAAGAATCATTACAACTCCTTCTTATGACTAATTTCTTAAAGTCAATTTCCATGGTCTCTAATGTTCTCTGTCCCATAAAGTTAAAAAAAGGCTTAAAGCAAGGCAGCTTAGCCTTTCCAATTTGGGACAAGTTAAAAGTATATACCCAAATCAGCTTTTTGTCACCACAGTCAGGGCATTCAGTGAACTCACAGGTCAGTTTGTCACAGGAATTGTTCTGGCAGTTGTCAGCCTCTGTAGCGTTCTTTGGAGAGAACTTAAACACTTCCTCTTTTCCAGATTAGTACAGGGTCTGGACCATTCCATTAATTCTTTAATGGTCCCGTCATTTCACCATGGTATAAGAACTGGAAGTAACTGAATGCCAGTGGTGATCTGCTGCAGAATGACCTTTAACATCAGTCTGCAAGGTGTGCTTTTGGTGACATTGGGGGCCTAACTGCTCCTATTTTGTTTTTAAAAGCCAATTTTTTAGAGTGTAATGAGCACATTTGACAATAATTCCTTGTCTTTGAGAATTATAAAACTTCTCAGTAACATGGGTAACATTAAATTATTGTCAGAACATTTCAAATGCTTGACTGTTATAGCTAGTTCCAATATCTGTATAAATCTGATTTGGAATGCCAAGCACATAAAAGATTTCTTAACATAGGCAATGACACTTTTAGTTGTTTCTCCTGAAGAGTAGTTGTAACTAGAAAGTTTGAAAGGTTTTAAGTCACATGTGCATATTTTATTTATTTATTTATTTATTTATTTATTTATCAGATATAAGAGTATCCAATTGCAGCAACTGATTAAGTATAAGTTCTCAAGAATTGATACCATTATGTGAAAAGAGGTAGAAACTGAGGACACTAAGAACAAATTTTTACAATTTGACATGCACATTCTGTAACAATATTAAAACATTAAGCCATTACTATTTTGATGATGTAAGGAATGAGATTATATGGCTAATTATTCTTGTATAAGGTCTATAATCTGCCTGGAATATAAATCTAGCAAGGCATTGCTTTAAGAGGTCTTGTCCAGGCAATCTATGACAATTCCTTAAATGTAAAGCAACAGCAATTTTTTTCTTATTAGTCGTACATGCTTAAACAATTGCAGATTTGAAAATTAATAATGTCTGAGGGTCAAATAATTTTAGCAATTGTAAGCTCTGAGATATATATTGACTATTAATATACATATTAAAGTTTGATTATTTACATTTTAAAACACCATTTGCAGCACACAATTTAATTGTCTGTGCTGAAGCAGGAGGAAACTCAAACGAATAAACTTGTAATCCAATTCATATATACTTTTTTTCCCATTGAAGGGCTGTTTTTAAATACAGTAGATGGGATGTATGCTTGCATAAATTTATTGAAGGTAAAAAGATGTGCACAAAATAATTTTTAACTTATCTTTAGCAAAATGATTATCAACTTTATTTAAAATAATGGCATGTAATAAGCCAAATATCAATATTCTGCAATAACCAATTTAATTGCTGTTTGGAATAAGGAACAGACGCTTTGTCAGGTTTTAAAGATACAATATTTGTTATAATTTTTCTAAAATATAAGAATTTACTTTACAATTCTTATTTAGCACCACAGCAGCTTTAATAGGATGTTCAAACTTTACTTTGAGGTTAAAAAAAAAGGATGATTTTACATTAATGTTTTCTGTGTAAAATATTGCTGTGGGCACATTTAATAACCATAACTAAAATAAGCAGCTAGTATGCAATTACCATAGATTATAATTGATAACAGTTACAAAAGCTTTCTTTATTTTCTGCAAAGTCCCTTGATCTCTACCAATCAATTTGTGTCTCTCCAGACAACACACAACAATGGTTTTAGTCATTTTAAGACTTTAAGTGAAGTCTTAGCCAAATAAAATCTCCTAGAAGCTTTTGAAAATAAAATTTTGAAGCGAAACAATTTTTCTTTCTTAGATTTTCTGTACCACAATTTTCAAGTATAATTAAAACCCTAACTCTTTTCTGTAACAATAGTTACTGCCTAGAAATTTAAAGCTCATTGTGTGAGCGCAAAAATTTGAAATAAACTTTTCTTTAGAGGCACTAGTTAACAAAATACTTTCCACTTAGGAAACAGTATACACTGAAAGATTTAAACTCTCAGATTCTTTTTATTGAAGCAAAGACAATAAAAATTTCTTACATAATGTTAGGCTATTAGCCATAACTAGATGTGAATTTTTCTAGTGATCACAAGCTCACTAGAAGCCTTTTACAATTATCAGGATGCAAGGGAAAGCACAAACCTTTAAGTCTATAATAATTTTATGTGAAGTAGGCAAGCCAGATTGTAATGCCTTTATAAATTCTATAGTACCTTATAATGAATAACACCTGGGTAGTTCTGAAAAATGCAGTTTAGTTAGGAGGAATACCCTTTGGGGCAGGGAGGCACAGGGAGTGGGTGAGTTCTGAGAGCTTCCTTAGTCTGGGTTTGTAAAATAAAAGAAAGCCACATGAGCTTCCTCAAGGCTGCTCTGAGTTTTGTATTAACTCAAAAGCAAATATTTTTAAATCTGAGCATCTTGGCCCTCCTGCAATGAGGACAGATTCTAGGATTTTTTAGTTTATATTGCAATATTAGAGCATATCTACAACTTTAGGAAAGAAAAACTCAATTTTAAAACAATTTATTATCATTAAAATCTATATTAAAAACATAACCATCACGAATCGAAGCTTGCCTGCCAATTCATGAATGCATGACAGTGCAAATTTTAATGCTTCACTAATGAGACCTAGTTTTACATCTTATCTCTATAAGTCTACTTTCTAAGAAAAAAACCAACTCTTAGCTTCCTTGCCTAGAACTAAGAAGCTGCAGACTCCCCCCCTTTTTTTTTTGGCTTTTTCGAGACAGTTTCTCTGTGTAGCCCTGGCTGTCCTGGAACTCACTCTGTAGACCAGGCTGACCTTGAACTCAGAAATCCGCCTGCCTCTGCCTCCGGAGTGCTGGCCCTTTAAAAACAGTTTTTTAGCAGGGCGACTCCTACCTTGCTTGACCCCTGGCTAAAGTGCGGGGCCTCTCCCAGTCTCCACTGTGGAAACTGAGACTGAATCAAGAGATTGAAAGCCAGCAGACAAAATTTTAACTTTTTTTTTTAATTTTTACTTTTCAACATTAAAAACAGAACAATCAGTCATTCAGACAATGAATCAAGAAACATGAATTGACATGTAGACAGACCGGTACACCAAACAGACAACACAAAGACAGTAGAGAACCTCTCCTGCAGGGGGCCAGAGAGAACCAACAGGGCATCCCTGATCTCTCTCGTTCCCAGGAGAGCTCTGAAATCCATTTAACTTCTCTCTTGATCTCTCTCTATTTTTTATTTTATTTTATATATTTTTAAACCCTACTCTTCTCCCATGATGCAGTTCTAGACTGCGGAAAAATGCCTATTTTTAATTTTCTAGTCCCATTTCTGCTGACAACCCTAAGTGAAACTAGCACCAGGTCTGCACTGTTCCAACTTAGCTCGTATCCTATTGTACCTCTAGCAACACTTTAAAAAATAAAGTCTAAAAAACCAGTGCTGGTGTACTTACCTATTGCTCCTGTGCCTGATACGATCCTTGTTCGTCCCTTCTCATGGAGCTCCACACAAGACAGCGGTCCCTCAGATTATTTCACCGTTTCCTGGTCCCATGTCTGAGCGCCAAGCTGTTGGGGTACGCCATCCGAGGCATACCCAAGAACTGAGTTCCCTGGAAGGCGAACTGGGGCTGTAAGAAACCAGATGGGAGAGAAAAATGGATGCCAAAATAAAATCCCTCTGCTCAAGGCATCTCTCACTTTACTAGAATCTTTCTTGGTTATAAGAGGGTAAGCCCCACCCTCAGCCAGTCTGCACAGGCACCTGGATTCAGTCAGCAGATGCCAAAGTCCCGGGCACTGTGTATTGCCCTAAGGCTGTATCATCAGGAAGCAGGATCTGGGTGAAGCAAGGCAGACAGGTAGCAGGATCCCAGAGAAGTGCAGAGGAAGTTAGCACAACAAAAGCCTTAGCTGGACAGCCACACTGTAGGTGGTTTCTGGTGGCCAACCTCAGTGGTGAACAGGTCTGCTCTCAGCCTGGAGCAGGCTGGGGGAGGGGACTACACTTACTCTCTCTTTCTCTCTAGCCTTTCCTCTCTCTTTTTCTTTCTATCTTCTCTTTTTCTCCCTGCCTTTCTATAATAAAGCTTTAAAAACCATAGCGAGTCTCTGCTCATCAAGATCCACTGCACTTACTCTCGCTTGTGTTGGGAACCTCTTCCCTCATCCCTCTCTCCCATAACCCAGGTGGCTTTAGCAAAGTAGCTCTGGGAATCCCAGGTAGGGTTGCCCTTTTTCACCCCCTAAAGAGTGAGTCAGAGGCTTGAATGCCCACCCAGGAATGAGTGGAAGGTAGATAGCAGCCCTCCCATGCCTGACAGACCAGAGAATAAGTAAAGCTCTGGTGGGGTGTGGGTTTTCCCTTCCCCCTCTTCTCCTGGGCCTCCCTTTTGGTTCCCAACAGGTAAAGAGCTGTACAAAGAATTTGCAACTGAGGAATCTCGATTGTACAAGAAGCCCTTAAAGAAACATTCAACATTCTTAGTTATAAGGGAAATTGAAATCAAAACTACACTGATATTCTACCACACAACAGTCAGAATGGCTAAGATCAAAAACTCAGGTGAACGCAGATGTTGGTGAGGATGTGGAGAAAGAGGAACATTCCTCTATTTTTGGCAGTATTGTAAGTGCTACAACCACTGTGGAAATCAGTCTAGCAGTTCTTCAGCAAATTGGACATAGTACTACCTGAGGACATTATACAACTCCTGGAAATATACCCAAAAGATGCTTCAACATATAACATGAACACATGATCCTCTACGTTTATAGCAGTCTTATTTATAATAGCCAGAAGCTGTAAACAACCAAGTTGTCCTTCAACAGAGGAATGGATACAGACAATGTGGTACATTTACCCAATGAGTACTACTCAGCAAATTAAAAACAATGACTTCATAAAATTTGCAGGAAAATGGATGGAACTAGATGGTATCATCCTGAGTGAGGTAACCCAGTCACAAAAGAGTGCACATGGTTTGTATTCACTGATATGTTAATATTAGGCAAAAAGCTTGGAATAACCATGGTACAACTCACAAACCACATGAAGCTCACAAAAAAGGAAGGGCAAAGTATTAATGCTTCAGTCTTATTTAGAAGTAGGAACAAAATAATAACTGGAAGTATAGCATGGGAGGGACTTGCAAGAAAGACAGTAGGAGGAAAGAAAAGGGTAGAAAAGGTGGAAGGATCAGTTTCGGGAGGAGACCAGGGTGATATATAGAATGTCAGGAAATTGAACAAAGAAGTGTAGCAATGGGAGATGGGTAACTGGAGGTGCCACCAGAAAATCTCAGATGCCAGGAAAAGAAGAGACTCCCAGGACATTAGGTGAAATACCCAACAAAGGGGTGGGAAAGCCTGCAGAGACCATATCCAGAGGTTAGGCAAGGCCCCCTCTTGAGGGATAGGGCCAAAACCTTATATTTAAAATTTAACCCAGAATTGCTCCTGTCTAAAGGAAATACAGGGAAAAAGAATGGAGCCTAGACTAAAGGAAAGACCATCTACAGACTGCCCCACCTAGTGATCCATCCCACCTGCAGACACCAATCCCAGACACTGTGGCTGTTGCCAAGAGATGCTTGTTGATAGGAGCCCGATATCACAGTTTGAGAGGCTCTGACAGAGCATGACCAATACAGATGCAGATGCTTGCAGCCAACCATTGGTCTGAGCATGGGGCCCCAAATGGAGGAGTTAGAGAAAGGACTGAAAGAGATGAAAGGGTTTGAATCCCAGAGGAAGAACAACAATATCAACAGACTGGGCCCCCAGAGCTCCCATGGACTGAATAAATCACCAACCAAAGAGTACACATGATGGAACCAGTGGCTCCAGGTGCATATGTAACAGAGAATTGCCTTACCTGGCCTCAGTGGGAGGGGAGGCCCTTAATCATGTGGTGACTTGATGCTCCAATGTATGAGGATGTTACTGCAGTGATATGTGGAGTAGGTGGGTGGTTAGAGGAGCACTCTCATAGAAGCAGGGGGAGGGGTATAGATAGGAAATTTGTGTAAGGAAAACCAGGAAAGGGGATAACATTTGAAATGTAAGAAAAAATATCCAATTTTTAAAAAATTATTATGTAAATGATGTGCAAAACACTGGTGTCTGTCTGACACTTTGGGAGTTAGACAGTTTGTATAATACAGTATCAATGATACATGGCATAAATTAGATATTATTAGATAAATTCATTAAATAAATATGATTGTAGGTCATATTATTCAAAATGTTTCTTATTTTCTGATGAATGCCAAAACCATTTTTAGGAAATTTCCACACTCACTTCATATACATTACAACAGGTGTTTACCCAGGTAGAAAGAAGCATGAGGCTTCTTGTTGATAATCCAAGAATTGTGAATAAAGTTGTCAGCAGATGGTTCTCACTTTCCACTCTGAAATATCTTATACTGACAAATAACAAACTGTATATAATTAGCTTTGTGCAGATGGCATGCCAAGTGCTGAAATTCATCTCTTCATACTTTTCGCAAAGATACTATTTTAAGGTTGAAAGATAAACCTCATATGAAGCTCTCAACAAGCAGAAGAATTTTAGTGGCATTGCCTATACCTACCTAGCAAGTCTTCTTCTTCTTCTTCTTCTTCTTCTTCTTCTTCTTCTTCTTCTTCTTCTTCTTCTTCTTCTTCTTCTTCTTCTTCTTCTTCTTCTTCTTCTTCTTCTTCGTCTCAGGATTCCTGGCCAAACAAAATTATTTATTAGGGTCTTTTTCCTCATAAACATTTTCTTCTAAAGAAAAAAAAAAAACTTAAAATTTAAATATGTCCCATTCTGCCACATATAAGACTGTATACATTATTTTTGTCTTTCAAATAAAACATATAGTTTTTCTGACATTCATTATATCCTTTAAAATAACAACAGTGAAACAACTTTAATCAATAACTACAATTTCCATAATCTTGGCACAACTTACAATATGGCACCTTACATTGAATTTTGTATTTTAGATTATTTTTGTTGCATCTAGTTATCTTACTAGAGAAGCTGTCTCCCTTGACTACGAACTCTTGTCTCTGTGCATGTCTTAAGCAATTGAACAATGTGAATGCTATCCTTCTGCTTCCATTACCTGATACTGGCAGCATTTCTGATTTTGTCTTCACAAATACTTTTTTCTAATGTTAAGTATTCCTTGCATGCTCTCTTCACAACATTACTTTTACCGATAATTTATATGTGTGGTAGAAGCTCCTCCCCTTCCTCTTTCCTCCCTACTTTCTCTCTGGCATATCGTGCTACACAGTAGAAAACTTTGGGATAAACGTTCAGACATGCAGGAGGCAAAGTCACTGGTCTTTATGATTTGTGTTTTCCTACTCATGTCTGTGTAGTGTGCACACACATAACTGCTCACCTGCACACAAGGCTTAGTTTAGAGTTCATCACTGTTAGAGATTCATACCAATTTTCTTTTCTTTGGTTGACAGTTTCTATATGTCACCACAACTGTGACATAATTTGACATTTCTTAATTTCACTTTCACAATTATTCCTTTATGGAATTACTTCTAACTTTGTACAAATTTGAGTTTTAGTTTAGATTTTGAAATAGTTCTATCAGTGGTAAAATAGGTTAGTGTACTTTCCTTTGAGAACACTTTCCTCCTTAATTGTCTTGCAGAAAAGACTATTTTTTAGGGTAAATAGTTTTGTACAGCTATTAAACTGTGTTTGTTATTTTTGTATATGCATAACCAGGGTGGTGAGATCACTAATATTTTAGGAAATAACTTTTTTATATTTGATTTTTTTCTTATTCAAGTTATTACTTAAAATTATTGGTAGTAAGACTTCTTTCAGCCAATATTACCATTATAAATTCATTCTGAACTCCTAGCAGATATATGTGTATATTGTGACAATGTGTTATTGTGCCTTCTTCAGAAATGTTTCTACCACTTCACATGGATTGATAGAAGGCACATATTAGTAAATTTAAGGATATGTGTTTACCTGATACCAAGGGTGTTATGTTCTATGGCTATCTCAATCTAGGACTCTCTTGTCAATTAGGATTTAATATATTCTAAGTTACTCAGAAAAATCTTTTCTTCCTTATTCAAACATTACTTGTCTTTCTCATTCTTCTGTTCTTGTGCTATCTTGGTTTCTTTGATTATTATACATAAAATAAATGATGTCAGGATAGTATCTGTCATCTCTATTATGAAGAATGGTATGTGAGAGTCACTTAAATCTATGTATGATTAAGTTTTTTTTAAATAATATTCATGGCTGGTCATAATTAACAAAGTTTCTCTTGTTCAGTATTAGAATGTGTATGTGTGTGTGTGTGTGTATGTGTTTATGTGAATTTCTCTATGAATTTATTTGTGAAAGGACACCAAGTACAGATCAAGAAAGAAGTCCATCCAAGCCTAGCCTAGAGAAACAAAGCATTGATTCTATTATTCACAAGAGAATAGGTGAGAGGTTATTTGTAGGAACATAATTGATGCTCCCAGACTTGGAGAGAATATTCAATAATTTTATTTAATTTATGACTGAGTGCTGAGCTGTTATGACACTGTAGATGTCAATTATTGATTTACAGGGTCTCTGAAGTAAAAACTGCCCACATGGAAATAGAAATTTTCCAATATTACTGAGTCTGAGAAACTATAAATATTTAAAAGCAGTTGTGACAATCACAACACATTCAAATTTCAAAACAATAGCTGATTTTACCAAGTCTGCTATGTGTTCATCCACAGGCCTTGTCTGGACTTAAAATCTGAGTTTTGAGTTCTCTGCTGTGAAATAGGCTTTAAATCTGATAGAAACATATTTTTTCATCAATAAAAGCTGTGCTACTCTTGTTGCAGGAGACACATTTTTACTAGTGTGCTGGTAATGTAGTAACCAGAGTACCCAATAAGGATAGTAGGTGACAAATCTAAACAAAAATGGAACAGAGACTGAAGGAATGACCAACCGGGAATGACCCCACCTGAGGATATATCATGTCTGCAGACACAAACACAACACTGTTGCTGTGTACAAGAGGCATTCATGGACAGAAACCAAGTGTGGCAGTTTCTGGGGAACACCTGCCAGCAACTGACCAATACAGATGTGAATGCTTGGAGCCAAATATCAGACTGAACTCAGGAAACCTGACTGGGTTGTTGGCAGAAGGACTGGAGTAGCAGAGGGGGATTGCAATCCCATTAGTAGAACAGCATAGGCTGGCCTGACTACCCAGTTCTCCCAAAGTCTAGACCACCAACCAAGGAGTGTACCTGGAGAGATCCATGGCTCCAGGTACACATGTAGCAGAGAATGGCCTTGTCCAACAGCAACAAGAGGGGAGGCCCTTAGTCCCAGAGAGGTTATATGCTCCAGAGTAGGGTGATGCTGGCATGGTGGGTGGGAGATTATGGGTGGGTAGGGGAGCACTCTCAAGCAGGCAAAAGGGTGGGGGAGGGCAGATGTGGGGTGGAGGTTTGGTAGAGGGGTTAACAGGGAAGTGGGATATCATTTGAGATATAAACGAATGGAATGATTAATAATAATAATAAAAAAAGAAAGACTAGAAAGCGGGTTTCCACATGGCAGTTCTTGACTAGCCACAGGAAGTCCAGAAATGGATAAGGAGAATAATTGTTTCAACTCTGAAGTCTCATAATCTTGAGTAACATGAATCAACAGTGTCAAACTAAAAAAAAAAAAGAAGTAAAAAAGCCGGGCATGGTGGCGCACACCTTTAATCCCAGCACTGGGGAGGCAGAGGCAGGCGGATTTCTGAGTTCGAGGCCAGCCTGGTCTACAGAGTGAGTTCCAGGACAGTCAGGGCTATACAGAGAAACCGTGTCTCGAAAAACCAAAAAATAAAATAAAATAAATAAATAAATAAATAAATAAATAAATAAATAAAACAGTGTCAAACTTTGGGAGGTTTCAATGGAGTAGGTTTTGCCATGACCCAAATAAAGGAAAGGTAGACTAAACTAGAACTCAAAAGTATATTTTTTCTTATTTAAAAAAAAAATGACCTTGTAAGTCATCAATGGGAGGAGAGACCCTTGGTCCTGTGAAGGCTCAATGCCCTAGTGTAGGGGAATGCCAAGGCTAGGAAGCAGGAGTGGGTGGGTTGGTGCGAAGTGGGACCGGGAGGGAATATGGCGTTTTTGGAGGGGAAATCAGGAAAGGGGATGACATTTGAAATTTAAAGAAAGAAAATATCTAATAAAAAATTGTAAAAGAAAACAACAGTAAATGACCGACATACATGCTCACTTTGAGGGGTAGCAAGCTTAATTCATCATTCGGTTTTAGCATAATTCCAAACCAAATTGTATATCATCATTGTTTTGGCATTTTTTTAATGCCAATCATGGCCAGGAAAATATATGTAATTCAAACTTCTCAAATACTGCCTGTCTACTCTTACTAATGAAAGGTGACTAGAGCTGAAATTTGATCTCAGGCTTATTTAGCTTTTTATTTACTGTTCTAATTTTGCTACTCTTTCACTGCAAATTAAAGATCTGTATTCAGTTTGTGATGATAGAATTATGCAATGGAAAGAAAATAATATGTAAGTGTTAGAGGAGCATTGGCAAAATATTGTGATGACCTTTATTGTGAATGAAAAAGATAAAAAGAAAAAAGAAAGAAAAAGAAAAAAAAGAAGAAAAGAAAAAAAAAGACATACAAACAGAAAGACACACAAAAAGAAAAGGACATGGATAGCAGCTTGTCGTTTGTGATCAACTAGTCCTGGAACTACTTCTAAGAACTTTGAAAAGCAGGTGTCCTCCTGCATCCAGGAGTTGAGAACACTACTGATATCAAGGCTTAACCTAATAAACTACTATAAATAGTTATTTTTACCAATAAACCAGAAGATTTTAATCTTTTTCCACCAGTGCTCAAAGTGAAAACCCTTTTGTCATAGGTTGTTTATTGATAACAAGGCAAGTTAATTAGAGGTATTACTGTAATCTATTTTTTTCTGTTATTTATTTTTTTGCTCCAGAAAATAGGAGAGGTGGAACTTTTTTATTTATGATAGAATTTTTAAATTTTCAATGAGCTTTAGAAAATTAATTTTAGAAGTCCTCATTCATAGGCTGCTGTGGCTCAAAATATGTCTTAAAACTCTTTGGTGTTACCAAGAGTTGATATTAAAAAGTGAAGCCTCTTACAGCAAGTTATATCATGTGGTTCTCTGTTGTGAATAGAATTGCAGGGCCTGATGAAAAGAGCTATGTACCAGTTTGCAATCCCACCAACAATGGAGGAGTGTTCCTCTTTCTCCACATCCTCTCCAACATGTGTTGTCACCTGAGGTTTTGCTCTTAGCCATTCTGATTGGTGTAAGGTGGAATCTCAGGGTTGTTTTGATTTGCATTTTTCTGATCACTAAGGACTTGGAACATTTTTTTAGATGCTTCTCAGCCATTCAAGTTTCTTCAGTTGTCAATTCTCAGTTTAGTTCTATACCCCATTTTTTGATTGGGTTGTTTAGTGTTTTGGTGATTAACTTCTTGAGTTCTTTATATATTTTGGATATTAGGTCTCTATGGGATATGGGGTTAATGAAGATTTTTTTCCAATCTACAGATTGCAGATTCATCTACTTGACTATGTCCTTTGCCTTACTGAAGCTTTTCAGTTTCATGAGGTCCCATTTATCAATTCTTGATCTTAGAACATGAGCTATTGGAGTTCTGTTTAGAAAATTTTCCCATGTACCAATGAGTCTGAGGCTCTTTCCTACTTTCTCTTTCTCTTTTCTCTTTCTCTTCTATTAAATTCAGTGTATCTGGTTTTATGTTGAGGTCCTTGAATCACTTGGACTTGAACTTTGTACAAGGTGACAAATATGGATCTATTTTCTTTCATCTACATACAGACAGCCAGTTAGATGCACACCATTTGTTGAAGATGCTTTAATTTTTTCATTGTAAATTTTTGGTGTCTTTGTCAAAGATCAAGTGACCATATGTGTGTGGGTTCATTTCTTGGTCTTCAATCCTATTCCATTGATCAACATGCCATTCTCTGTATTACTACCTTGCAATTTTTAACACTATTGCTCTGTAGTAAACTTGAAGTCATGGATGGTGATTCCCCCAACTGTTCTTTTATTGTTAAGAATTGTTTTTGCTATTCTAGGTTTTTTGCTTTTCCAGATGAATTTGAGAATTGTTCTTTCCATGTCGTTGAAGATTCCATAGAATCTATAGGTTGCCTTGGTAGGATGGCCATTTTTACTATGTTAATTCTGCCAATCCATGGATTTATGTGCTTGTGGTTCTCTGCTTTTGGTTTGTTGTGAGATGCTTAATTTCTTGTCCTTTCTTTGGTGCAGGTATATTCCTTGTGTTAATTTTCCATCTAGTATCCTCTGTAGGGCTGGGTTGGTAGATAGATACTGCTTGAATTTGGTTTTGTCCTGGAATATTTTGCTTTCTCCATCTATATTGCTTGAGAGTTTTGATGGGTATAGTAACCTGGACTTGCATTGGGGTTCTCTTAGAGTCTGTATGACCTCTGACCAGGTTCTTCTGGCTTTCATAGTCTGTGTTGAGAAGTCTGGTATAATTTTGATAGGTCTACCTTTGTATGTTAGTTGGCCTTATTCCCTTGCACCTTTTAATATTCTTTCTTTGCTCTGTACATTTAGTGTTTTGATAATTATGTGAGGAGAAGATTTTCTTTTCTAGTCCCATTTATTTGGTGTTCTATAAGCTTCTTGTACCTTTATGGCCATCTCTTTCTTGAGGTTGGACAAGTTTTCTTCTATGATTTTGTTGAAGACATTTTCAGGTCCTTTGACCTTGGAATCTTCATTCTCCTCCGTGCAGATTATTCTTAGATTTGTTCCTTTCATTGTGTCCTGAATTTCCTGGATGCTTCGTGTTAGGAGCTTTTATGTTTTGAATTTTCTTTGACAGTTGTGTCGGTCTCTTCTACTGTACATTCTACAACTGTGATTCTCTCTTCTATCTCTTGTATTCTGATGGTAATACTTACATCTGTAATTCCTTACCTCTTTCCTAGGTTTTTCTTTTTCATGTTTGCCTGCATTTGTGCTTTCTTTATTATTTTTACCTCCTCTTTTAAGTCTTGGATCACTTTATTCAATTCCTTCACCTGTTTTCCAGTGTTAACCTGTATTTCTTTCAATGAGTTATTAATAACCCCCTCCTAAAAGGACTCTATTATCTTCATGAGATACAATTTTAGAACAGATTCCTGATTTTCAGGAGTGTTGTTGTATTCAAGGTTTGCTGTGGTAGGAGAACTGGGTTCTGATGATGCCTATGTATTTTGGTTTCTGTTGCTTATTGTCTTGCCTTTCACCATCTGGATATCCATGGTATTTGTTGTTCTGGGTGACTGTATGAAGTCTGCCTCTTTTGTCCCTGGTTTGCTTCAGGTCTCCTGCTAGGCTTTCAGCCCTGGCTGTATCTGATCACATGTGGGCCCTTCCAACTGGGGTCTCTTCCCAGGGGAAGAGAAGCTGCTGATTTGCTGCCCTGGCTGCAGTTGATATCCCTGGAGGCCTTCAGACAACTGCTCTGAGTGCAGAGGGTCCTCAACTTCTATGAGTGCAATGGGACCAGGATATGGAGTCTTCACAGGAGCAGACCAATTAGGGGTATATATATATGTATATATATATATATATATATATATATATATATAGAGAGAGAGAGAGAGAGAGAGAGAGAGAGAAAGAGAGACTATAGAGTCCAGAATTTATTCATATTTTATAATCTCAAGTAAGTGTTTTTTTCATATATATTGTTAATAAGATGGTGAATGATTCAATATGTTGTATACTCCGATTAATTGCTAGTATGCTAAAGGAAGAAAACAGAGATTATCACAGAGATTAAGGGAACCCTGGAAATATGTTGTTGAATATAAAAAATTAAAGTAGGAGAAGTATAGATTAAGGTCCTTAAAGGGAAAATTGAAGACAGAGAAAGAAATAACCATGGGAGGGGGGAAACGTGGGAAAAAGTCAGAGCCTTCATCAAGACAGAGGGTGAGGAGCATTCAAATTCTGGGCACAGGGGAAATTTTCCTGAACAGAACACCAATAGTCTATGCTCTAAGATCATGAATCAACAAATGGGACCTCATAAAATTGCAAAGCTTCTGTAAGGTATAGGACACTGCAATAGGACAAAAAGTCAACCAACAGATTAGGAAAAGATCTTTACCAATCCTACATCTCATAGAGGGCTAATATCCAATATATTCAAAGAACTCAATAGAATAGACTCTAAAGAATCAAGTAACCCTATTTAAAATGAGGTACAGAGCAAAAGAAAGAATTTTTAACTGAGAAATATCAAATGGCTGAGAAGCAACTAAAGGAATTTTCAACATCTTTCATCATTAGGGAAATGCAAATCAAAACAACCTTTAGATTCCAACTCACACCAGTCAGAATGGCTAAGATCAAAAAACTCAGGTGACAGCAGATGCTGGTGAGGTTGTTGAGAAGGAGGAATACTCCTCTATTTCTGGTGGGATTGCAAATTGGTACCACTTTGGAAATCAGTTTGGTGTTTTCTCAGAAAAGTAGACATAATACTACCCAAGGATCCAGTTCTACCAGTCCAGGGCATATACTCAGAAGATGCTCCAACATGTAATAAGGACATATGCTCCACTATGTTCATCACAGCCTTATTTATATAGCCAGGAGCTAGAAAGAACCCAGATGTCCCTCAACAGAGAAATGGATACAGAAAATGTGGTTCATTTATGCAATTGAGTACTACGCAGATATTAAAAATAATGAAGTTATGAAATTCTTTGGCAAATGGATGGAACAAGAAAATATCATCCTGAGTGAGATAACTCAATAACAAAAGAACACACATGATATGCACTCATTGATAAGTGGATACTAGCCCAGAAGCTCAGTATACTCAAGATACAATTTACAAATCACATGAAACTCAAGAAGAAGGAAGACCAAAGTGTGGATACTTTGATCCTTCTTAGAAAGGGAAACAAAATGGTTTTTTCCATGGAACAAATCTGTAAAATGTTTGCATGTATATTTTTTATGTGAGATTAGTTCTACTTAAACACAATAATTGCTTCAATTAATTTTAATTCCTAAAATATATGACTTTGATGAAATAATGTCATCATGCTCTTATCTGCAATGATGCAGTCATAGTAATTGGCATAATAAAAATTAAAAGTAGTTACATATAGTTGCACATGCCTGAGCTAAGTATTTGTTCTAATCATAGACTTAAATATGAATATTTAAGATTTTCTCTCCAACTTGAATTTTGGGGCATATTTTTGTTTCCATATAACATTTGCCCATGCAAATCAGCTCCAAGGACACCAGTATCTTAGCAGAGGACTTTTCAACGGAGACAACTGCCTTTGTATATACATACATACACATGAATAGAATTTTCTGTGTTAGGCTCTTATATTGAAGAATGTACTCCTTGAACTCAAAGGGTGTATCACATATTACATGTTTATTATAATGCTTCTGGGTATCAAATATATTTATCAACATGATAGATAAATACTGAATTGAAAAGTTCTACTGCTAGATGATTTTAGTAAATGTTTCTATAGCTGTCCTTATAATCTGTACAAATCTAGGAAAGAAATAGGTTTGTAGCATCTGGCTAGGTAAATCATTGACTGAAATTCACACATGCTCAGAATGATTCTAAGTATTAGCATCATTAATGAATGCCAGATTAGTCAGACACCCTACCATTTCATTCACATACCTTTATTCCATATTTATATCATTCCCACAAGCAGTATTAATCACTTTGCATTTAAGAAACACAGGTTAAGTAAAAGGTATAGAGCCAACTCAAGAGGCAGATGGGTCCCAGTTTTCACACAATGATCTTTTCTTAAGGTCAGAGAACATTTTCTCTTCTTTCAAACTTTAAATGACTAATCATCAGAGCTATCATTACAATAGTCTTTTAAACTGTGAATTAATCACCTGATTTAATGTATATTTTATGTATTTATTTTTTTATTTTTTGCACAGTATCCTTGCTGACTCAGGAATGCTTCTTTCATGTTATTGTTTTATGACAACATGTAAGCTGCTAAGTACTACAAATACATTAAAAAGTGAGTATGGTTTAAATGAAAGCCAAAGCATGAAAATAGCAAAAGCAAAGAGGAAATACTTCTAAAACACTTTTAGCCCACCTCAAATGATAAAAATATAAATAATTTAAAGGCCTGAACATAATCTGAAAAAGAAAGCTCCATATTCACCGTTTTAGTCCTGCAGTATGGCACATCAGACATCATCTGAAACTTTGTGGGTCTGGTAGAGACTTTCAGAGTTGAATGGGAGTACATTTCTTGATCTATTTCCTTTCATTCACTACAGGTTTAAAAGAGACATATTTCAAAATGAGCAGTATAGTAAAGTATAAGCAATACTGCTAAGCATAACACATATTCTTTAATCACTATGGGCATTGTAAATGTTACCAATTATAGGGCAGCTGGAAATATTTTTGTTATCCATTTGAATTTAGATCCAATTATTTGGATAACTGCTTGCTGTCTTGAGATTATTTTTCTGTGAATGTGCCTTTGGATATGTATCATAGCAGTAATTTCTGTGATTTTGCAAAAATGAGAATGCAAATCCAGATTAAGAAGCCTTCAAATAACACAGGAGTTATCAGATTGTAAATTATGCTGGAGTAGTCAACTAGTGCCTCCATAATGTATATAAAGCTCTTTACTTTCAAGTGATTTTTTTTTACTATAATAAAAAAAATAAATCTTATCACACATATAATGGTATTGAATGAGTAGTTATAGGGAGAAGAGAAGACACTGAAATTATCTCAAATAGGCAGATGTATGAAACTTGGCAATGAGGAGGGATGAGCAAGGTAGAGTGCTCAGGATTTCTGTATGGTAAGATCACATTATACAATATTGTTGGAGGAAAAACTTGAAGAACCTTTTGTATGTTTCATATATGATAAGAAAACTCTTGCATTATTATTGCATATATATTGATAAAAGAAGTTGATGGCATTATATAGATTGATCAGGGTATATATAGGAATATGTATATAAACATATATACATATTTATGTAATAAATATTAATTAATAATTAGGCTATGAATATAAATGAGACTGAGGAAAGGTATATGGAAGCATTTAGAGAAGAAAGGGAAGAATAAAATGTTGTAATTATATTATATTCTCAAAAGCAAAAAATGGAAAATGAAAAAAAAAGAAGTAGGTAGAAACTTTCCTACCTCTAAATGAATATTGTATATGTGCAAAAACCACAACTGCTCTGGGATAAACAGTGTTTTGTCATGTTTTTGTTGTTGTTTTTAACCTTTTATTAATTATTGAATTACAAATTATGTACCCCAACCCCACTCATCTCCCTTTCCCTTTATATTCACACTTTTTCATTCCACACTTCCTCACAAAAGAAAAGGAAAATTAAAATAACAAATAAACATAGATCCTGCTCTGGGTGAAGGATCTCCATGACACAAAGCAATAACAGGATATCCATGAGAAGTTCTTTTGAGGATCCAAATCGATAGTGTAGGAGAGGCCAGTGGCCTAGAATGAAGCAAATGATTCACTGCAATGAATATTTGCAAGTAAATATGTTTAGGCAACGGGGAATACTAAAAGGGTGAATGTGATGAAATAGTATCATTGTGGACATTATTACAAATTTGTTGTATCCCCTAGAAAGTTAATATTTTTCCTCTGGAAAAAAAGAGAAATCATATGTAAGATTTTATTTTGCAGGTTTTGTTTTTTTTTAAATTTATATCTCTTCATGTTAAAGTTCTTCCAATGAGTCAGCAAAATCTGACATCCCTAGACAGATGCTGCTACGGTTATGGAGGAGGTAGTCCTGAGAGATTGAAGCAAAACTAAGAATAAATTAGGGTCATGTATAATTTGCTGCCTAGGCAGAAACACTTTAACAGGGCAAAGAAGTTTAGTAAATAAATATTTGGGAAAACTGTGAGAAAGTAGTTTGCCTCAGGCGAGATAAATGCATGATCTTCCTCTAAGTGAGAGCAGCCTCTTTGGAGGATCTCTGGCCTTGCCAAAACCTTGTCAGATAAGTATACTATTTGAGTAGATTTTGATTATCTATTCTGTACCCTGGGTAGAATAGAAGAAAGTGAGTTACATTCAGTAGGCACCCTCTAAACCTTTTACACATTAAAAAAAATTATTCTCTATTATATAATTTATAGAAACATTCTCCTTTATACAAATAGGAGTAATTTTCATTGAGAGGCCACACTAAATTCATTAGATTTCATAAAAAAAAAAATGTCACATTTGTATGTAAAGATTTTCTTAGAACTTTACCAAATATATGTTAGTTATGAGAAGTTCAGTTCCTTGATATATATATCAACTTAATAATTATCACCTAACTTGTTATATTCATTCTATTACTTTGTATAAGTAAAACTTCTTATTCTCTGCAAACTCTTTGAAATAGGTTAACATAGAACAAGTCATTCTCTGACTTTACATTCTGAATGCAAATACTGCTTTGAGGTGCTAGCTGGCCCCAGGATATCAAAATGGGAAGCAATTTCCTTATCATCATACTAGGCTGCACAGAGAAAGCATGTGCTTAATAGGTAAAATCTCCACAGCCACTGAGTATTTAATTTCATTTTCTAGGCCTGAAGTTGAACTTTAGAAAATCATTCTTATCCAAGCTTAAGTTGCTTTTCAGCCAAAATGTGATGAGTGAACTGCCATTTGGCAAATCATCCATAAGATAATGGGTTTATTCTGCCCTGCTAACTGCTCTGGTTAGATAATTAGACTTTTTGATTGAAGTCAGATTCAAGAGTAAGAATTTACACTACAATACCTGAGTGTACTCTCAATCCATTTTTCATTTTATTTGACTGTTGTGTCAATGTTTTCTATGGTATCTTTTTCACCTGAGATTCTCTCTCCTATCTCTTGTATTCTGTTAGTGATGCTTGCATCTATGACTCCTGATTTCTTTCCAAGGTTTTCTATCTCCAGGGTTGTGTCTTTTGGAGATTTCTTTATTGTTTCTATTCCCATTTTTAGATCCTGCATGGTTTTGTTCACTTTCTTCACCTGTTTGGTTGTGTTTTCCTGAAATTCTAAAGGGATTTATGAGTTTCCTCTTTTTTTTTTTTTAAATAGATATTTTCTTCATTTACATTTCAAATGCTATCTCCTTTCCTAGTATTCTCTTTGAAAGTCCACTATACCCTCCCTTCGCCCTGCTCCCCAACCCACCCACTCCTACTTTCTGGCCCTGGCATTCCTCTGTACTGGGGCATATAATCTCTGCAAGACCAAGGACCTCTCCTCCCATTGATGGCCAACTAGGCCATCCTCTGCTACACTTGTAACTAGAGACACAATCTCTGGGCGGTACTGGTTAGTTCATATTATTGTTCCTCCTTTGTTGCAGACCCCTTTAGGTCATTGGGTACTTCCTCTAGCTCCTTCTTTGGGGACCCTGTGTTCCATCTAATATATTACTGTGAGCAGCTATGCCAGTGCATGAGTTTCCTCTTTAAGGGCTTCTACCTGTTTACCAGTGTTCTCCTATATATTTTTTAAGAGGATTATTTTTATGTCCTTCTTAGAGTTCTCTATCATCATGAGATGCAATTTTAAATCAAAATTTTACTTTTCCAGTATGTTGGTGTATCCAGTGCTTGCTTAAGTGGGAGAACTGGGTTCTGATGATGGCAAGTAACCTTGGTTTCTGTTGGTTAGGCTCTTGTGTTTGCCTCCAACCATCTGGTTATCTCTGGTGTTAGCTAGACTTGCTGTCTCTGACTGGATCTTGTCCCTCCTGTGAGCCTGTGAGCCTGATATCTTAGGTGTTTCAGCAATTGTGGGAGACCATCTCTGTCTATGCAGTAATGGGGTGCAGAGAGCTGTGATCTTAAGTGTGTCAGTACTCCTGTGACACCAGTTCTCTTCTGGAGGGATTTGTGTATGGAAAGCTGTAGATCAAGGGCACAGACAAAGACTGGAAGAATCCTGTCCCTAGCTGCTCTGAGATTCCTGTTCTTTGTGGGCTCTTGGAGGGTTTCTCTTTGACAAGTTATTGGAGTGGTCTCACCAGTAAAATTAGGAATGACAACACTCCGGGGACACCAGATCTCTCCTGGCAGAATATGAGTATGGAAAGCTGTGCCACAGGGTTAGCCCTGAAGTGCATGAAGATGGAAAAACAGAAGGCTTCTTTTTTTTTTTTTTATTGGTTTTTTGAGACAGGTTATCTCTGTATAGCCCTGGCTGTCCTGGAACTCACTTTGTAGACTAGGCTGGCCTCAAACTCAGAATCAGAAATCCATCTGCCTCTGCCTTCTGAGTGCTGGGATTAAAGGCATGTGCCACCACGCCCAGCTTTCATTTTTTTTAATACCGAAAATATTTCTCTTAAAGCTCAGAATAACCAAGATACTGTAAGGCCCCCAAAGAGGACCCCCACTCTAGTCTCGGGAATCCATGCAGCCAAGGAAACATGAGAGACCATCTTGATGCAAAACACAGGAGGTAGTTTATTCACGGAGCTCCTGAGTCAACTACAAGGCTTGAAAGCTAGGGGTTTATATGGCAATTAGGAGAGGGGGTTGGGGAAATTGGTGTGGTTTCACATGATTGGCTAGTTCAAACATCAGCAAGAGGTGTATGTACAGCCTGAGGTATCAGCAATTCCCTCGAATGGGGGATTGTCTGAGTCAGATAGGCATCTGGTTAACTTCTAACTCTAACTATATAAGGGAGAAAAGGGGGCAACAACTGACTAGTTCCTGGAATGAGTCAATATCCTTTGTTCAGGCTTGTCTGGCCCTGCCCCTGGCCTAGGTCTGCAATATACTTGCCTGGGCATGCCTCAGGCCTAAGTCTGCAAACCTTAAAACCTCCTGAGCAACTGGTGTTTAAACCTGAACCATAGGCCTTATGTTTTATTTTCTTTCAATATAATTCTCAGACCTCAAGCTCATGAAGAAGGAAGACCAAAGTGTGGATGCTTCAGTCCTTCTTAGAAGGATTTACAAAATACTCATGTGAAAAAATATGGAGACAACGTATGAAGCAGAGCCTGTAGGAAAGGCCATCTATAGACTGCCTCACCTGGGGATCCATCCCATATGCAGTCACCTAACACAGGCACTATTGTGGATGACAAGAAGTGCTTGCTGACAGAAGCCTGATATAGCTGTCTCCTGAGTATCTGCCAGCACTGGACAAACACAGATGTGGATGCTCAAAGCCAACCATCGGACTGAGGATGGGGTCCCCAATGGAGGAGTTAGAAGAAGGACTGAAGGAGCTGTAGGGGTTTTGCAACCCTATAGGAACAACAATGTTAATGAACCAGACCCCACAGAGGTCCCAGGGACTAAACCAAAGAATACTTATGGAGGACCCCATGGCTCCAGCAGAGTATGTAGCAGAGCATGACTTTTTCAGGCATCAATGGGAGGAGAGGACCTTGCTTTTGTGAAGGCTTCATGCCCCAGTGCAGGGGAATGCCAGGGCAGGGATGGTGGAGTGAGTGGGTGGAGGAACACCCTCATAGAAGCAGGGGATAGGTGTTTGCAAAGGGGAAACCAGGAAAGGGGATAATATTTGAAATGTAAATGAAGGAAATTTGAATTCAATACAGGAAAAGAAAAAGCCCCTTTTTTTCTTCAGAGAGTTTAATATCATTTTCCATATTCAACTTCTTTCTTTTTTTAGCACCTGCACTTAAGCATAAGTCCAAAGAAATGTGCCAGTCAGGTACTCATATCTGGCCTTGGATTTCTTGAGCACATCCTCTCAGATTCTCCTTTTGAGCTGCTCAGCTTACACCTCATGGGTGGCTTGCCCCACCATTGCCCTTCTGTTCACATAGAAGAGTCTTGGTCTAATATCTAACTGGAAATTTTAGAACCACCTTGCAAAGATTACAGAGATTTAATCTGCCCACTTTGTCATTATCTTACAGACTCTGTCTATCATCCAAATTTAGTTGTTTCCCTGTTGATGTGGTAGTAGGTGCCTTAGTGTAGAAAGTGTTACCATGAGTTAGAACAATTTGCATTGGTCCTGAGGTGCCACCTCTGATCTCTCCTCTCACGAAACCAAACCTATATCTGGAATCTGTGCAGTGCTGGCTGGCTGACATTAGATTATCTGCTGTCCCTGATTAGGGTGGTAGGGGTTGGGAGCTGTGCTATAGGTTTACTTTTCCTTTTTATTTTTTCTTGCATGACATACATGCCTTATGCCTCCAGGCTAAGCTTCTAGCTGTTAACAAGCCCCACTCAAGTACCTAGCAGCCAGTTTCCAGCCTTGCTGAGCAGCAGAGTTCCTAAGGAACTTTGGATTTCTAGCTACCATTTTAGATGCTAAGAATAATGGGACTTTATTTAGGACCACCAATTCTTCAAAAAGGACACCTAGACTTATATTTATTTATAAATAGGCCTTATAGCTAGGTTTGTTCCTAATTAGCTTGTCAAATCTTAATTAACCTATCAAAGTTTTGCCATGTGGCATATTGCTTTTCAGTTCTGGGCCCTATTTCTTCTTTTGTGTCTCCGTGGTGAATCCTCCCACATCTGACTCATTCACAGAGCTGCATTATCGTCCAGGAAGTCCCATCTTCTATTCTCTTCCTTTGCAATAGGATTTCAGAAGGGGTGAAAGAATGTGCTTACAAAACACTGTGAAAATTTTTGCATAAAAATACCAAAGTTTGACCTTTAATCAGATCTCTGCAGGTTCAAATATCACCATTTTATAATACAGAGGCAATCTTTACACAGTGAATAAAAACATCACTCCAATATCCTATTGTTGTGGATAGCCATAGAGCTAATTATATTTGATGTTAATTCAGCTCTCCTCTGAGGGGTTTCAAACAAGGAATGAGTCAGCACTCAAGTGATTTCCTGTAAACCTGCTTCCCACCATAATTTGTAAAATAAAGGAGAGCTGATGATTGGGTAGATAAAGGAAAGGTGGAAGAAAGAGAAAATGGAAGAGGGAGAGGATGCAGAGGAGGAGGAAGAAAAGCAGAGCAGAAGCACGTGGCCTGGAGAAACTGCAAGTTCTAAGGGGTCTCATAGATGTGGAAGATCTGCCCAATCTAGGGGCACAACATACGTTCTTATTAATTGAATTGTGTTTTCATTGCCACGGCATATTTGGGTTGAAGATTTACTGCAATGTAATGGCACCAAATGTATTGATTTAAACTCAACAAACCTAAGATAAAATTCACTGCCCCCCACCCCCAACTCCTGAATGGGACTTGGGCAGCAATATAAGCTGCAGCAGGGTAGATTTGAAGCTAACTTGTTTTGAGGGGCCTACAAAGAATGGCAGAGAGGCATCTACGCCGGAGAGAGCCTTTCTGTGTTTGCTTCCCCTTATCCTTCACTCCCCACCCTGCCTCCCCCCACCCCCAAAACAGGGACACAGACAACACAGTATCTTTCTACACTTTCTAGTCAGTTTCTTCAGTGAATGAAGAATCAGGAATAAAAGGTTCAAAGGGCTCTTGACCAGTTAATTCATTGATATACAGAGAGAAATATAACCTTTTGATACTTAAAGATGGGAAATTTCACCTGTGTGCTATGAACAGGTATTAGTTAATAGAAGTCTGTGGCTAAAGGTAGAGAGTATAACAGATAGAAGTTATAATAGGTATCAATTAAATAAATGTCTGTGGTTCAGAACTAGATAGGAATTATTATTCACTGACTCCAAGTAGAGAGAGCAGTGATTAATACCTGCTATGAACAGGTATTAATTAATAGAAGTCTGTGGCTCCATGTAGTGAGCATAACAGATAGATATTATAATAGGTATTAATTAAATAAATGTCTCTGGCTCAAGGTAGAGAGCACAACAGAGAGATGGTATAACAGGATGGCTGCTCTAGTTAGAGAGCTTAACAATTAAAAACTATCTACTTCTTATGGGCAGATATTAGTGGAATTAATTGCATTAAAGTTGGTATGAAGATATATTTCTCTAATAAGTATTACAGAATACTCATATTCTGTCTAATGTGGGATCCATGGGAATTTGGGGGTTAAATTCTGGTTTGACCAGCTGCCTCTTATAAGCAGGTATAGGAAGGAAAGGAAGGGGAAAGGAAAGGAAGGGGAAAGGAAAGGAAGGGGAAAGGAAAGGAAGGGGAAAGGAAGGGGAAAGGAAAGGAAAGGAAAGGAAAGGAAAGGAAAGGAAAGGAAAGGAAAGGAAAGGAAAAGAAAGGAAAGGAAAGGAAAGGGGAATTAAAAGAAAAAAGTGTGAATCAATTGTTTTAAATATGGTATGGTAAAGTCTGCAAGAGACTCATATTCTGTCTAATGTAGGCTTCACGGAAATTTTGGGTTAATATCCTGACATGACAAATTAGAAAGGCCTAAATAGGCTAAAATGTGTGTGATTTGAGTATTGTGATTGTTTTACTCTTCCTCTGGGATAGACTGTAAGCTATAGGTTTTCCTACCTACTGAAAGATATGCTGATTTGGGGAAAAGGTTTTGTCTTTGTGATTTTGGAAAGGTGATTAAGCTATTTACATCTTCCAGAGTAATATGGATCAGATTGATAGAGGGAGACCCACTAAAGAACTAGATTCAAGAGAATCAAATCAAAAGTTTATCTTGATGATACTAAAATTTTGTATTGAGATTTATATATTACAGAATATACAGCTTTGGTGAATTTCATCATCAGCCATGCTTAACTGCCCTGCCTGAACTCCTGATGTCTTGGTTTTTCATCCAGATCCAGTGAGGACACAGACATCAGAGATGAATACAATCAATGAAGTGGCCTTCTTAAGGATAACCAACTCCCCCACTCCCCTCCCCTTCCCCCTCCCTTCAAAAATTTCTCAACACCCATATTCAGCTTGAAAGTTATGAAGTTATGATGTTATTAAGAGTTGTCGTGACAGTTCCCTAAGCTTTGGAGCCCCTGGGGGTGGTTATTATAGGTTGTGTTTGATACTAAAAATTTTGAAATACAGGGCTTGACCCAGTCCTTCTATTGCTGTTATTATAAACAGATCTGAGATGTTTAAGCCTATGAGGTAAGGGCTGAATAGGAAATTCATGGCTCT
Source organism: Mus minutoides (assembly GCA_902729485.2). Classification (NCBI taxonomy): domain Eukaryota; kingdom Metazoa; phylum Chordata; class Mammalia; order Rodentia; family Muridae; genus Mus; species Mus minutoides. The sequence continues at coordinate 961,273 of LR753368.1, forward strand.
GAGATTATTGTTGGGGATTTTTAGTTATTTTAATCATAAATGGCTGAGAGTGGGTAACAAAGAACAGTCCAGATTACTTTATATAGATAGTTGGTTTTCAAAAACATCAGAACTCCACAGAATGTGACATTTAATGATTATTCACTTGTTGTTGGGGCTAGTCTGCTCCTGACAGCTTTCCCTTTCTTGTATTCAAAGAAGAAACTGAGCATCTTTGAGTTACTCCAGTTGTGGCAAAATAGCCACTAGGCAAGAATTTCCTCACTTCATCTACAGACATAATACTGTAAAAAGAAAGGAGACAATTACAGGTTAGAACAGCTTGATTCTGCTGAGACAGAGCAGGCTAGTCCTTACTATTACTGTTTCTCTAAGTCTGTCAGATGACCCTGGCCAGTAGGATGAAGACCGATGCTCCAGTGTGATGAAGTAAGGGACTGTCCAAGTGATCAGTGGACTCTATAAATTGGCTAACTTTTGGACGTTATGTTAGGCTTCCGATATATTTTCAGTTAATATCAGTTGTAGTTTCCTAGCCAACTCAGGCTTTTACTTTGAGAGGAACAGATTTGAGAGGATGGTTTTCAGATGGCATTCAATCTAAAGCCAAGACATACCCAGGTGCAGAACTACAGTCTTTTAAGTAAGGATAGATGATAGAGGTTCTATATAATTAGCAAAGATGATGGACTGGGTGTTAGGTCTCTTGTACTTTATAAATTAGAAAATATTAATAGTTATGTTCAATTATATCTGAGACAAAATAGTCATTTAATTGGACAGAAAGGGGGAAATGTTGTGGATAGCCTTGGGGCTAATTATATTTGATGTTAATTCAGTTCTCCTATGAGGGATCTCAAACAAAGAATGAGTCAGCATTCAGGCGATTTCCTGTAAACCTGCTTCCCACCTTAATTTGTAAAATAAAGAAGAGCTGATTATTGTCCAGATAAAGAGATAGTAGAGCAAAAGATGGAGGGAGAAGAAGGAGAAAATGGAAGAGGATGCAAAGGAAGAGGAGGAAGAAGAAGAAAAGTGGAACAGAAGCACATGGTCTGGAGAAACTGCAAGCTCTAAGGGGTCTCATAGATGTGGAAGATGGTAGTGTACTGGTAGATCTGCCCAATCTAGGTGCACAGCATGTATTCATATTAATTGACGTGTGCTTTCATTGTCGGGGCATATTTGGGTTGGAGATTTACCACAACATCCTATGAATTAATGAAGTGACTGACTACATTCTGAAAATATACAAATCTACTAAAACCAGGTTTTAGATGATCTTGTGTCTTTGAAACACAGACACACACACACACAGAGACACTCACACACACAGAGGGACAGAGACAGAGAGACAGAGAGAAACTGAAACAGAGATAGAGACAGAGAGAGAGAAGAATTGAGGGGGGAGGTATTGAGGGATGGAGGGAGGGACAGGGAGAGAGAGAGATAAAAAGGAGAAAGCTTGGATTCCCATGATCTTTTTGTGTTTCAGAAAGAGACATTTACAACATATGGCAATTTCTTTCAGTAAAAATTTCTCAGTTAATTGAGGTCATGTTCCCCTGTACCAATTGTAGTTGGAGTAGAAGCTACTATCTTTTTTTGAGATTACCCATTCTCATTAAAGTTCCAGAGATTTAAAATTCCTAGATTTGGCATTTACTAATAAGATATATCTTCTCTCTCAGGGGGCACTGAGAATATTGAACATGTCCAAAGATCATAATATCAAAATAATGTTCAGATCTATTTAAGAAAAGACAGTCTGCAAATTTGTAGAACTAAACTGAGAAAATATATACATATAGATGTTGAAGTCAAAGCAGTATTGTCCAATTTTTACCATTCATAGATCAGTAAAAAATTATTAAAGATTGGCCATTTACTTTGGAAAAAATCTACTTTTTTAAACACGTGCCCAAAATTGAACCTTAAATTCAAATAAGTTAGGAACGAAAACAATTTTTTTCAGGTTCCTATTATACATCTACTCAAGTTTTAATTTATAAAGCTGATCCTTGAAATACTTAGCAGTTTAGTATGGAAGGATTTGAGGGTGTTAAACAATTGGCCAAGCAAGCCTGAACAGTTACAATGGCAATACATAAGATTATATATTTTTCAAGTAAAGGCCACATTAATGGATATACTGATTGGTTTGACAGGTGAATGAAATGGAGCAGAGAGATATGCTTGGTACAAAGTTTATCTAAGAAGGATAAAAGAAGAAAAGTACTTCACCTCATTATTTTAATTACTTCACTCTGTCTCTGGTGTAATTTTGTATTTCTGTTGCTGGACACTATCTACTTTTGACTTCAGCACTCCATAGAAGAACTGGGCAAGCTTTCCTCCCATAAACATTAAACCCTCATCAAAATATAATCACTAAAATTATGTTTAATTTCTTACTTTCTTTTCTTTCCCTATCCAAGCCATTGAAAAGTTTTTTTTTTGTTTTCATTGAAAAGTTCTTTAACTTCTGCCTCTGAATGTATCTTTAGTTTTCTCAATTCTGTCCATCCCTATTTTAGACAGAGGGAACTGTTCCATTACTGCCACACTGCCTAATCATAGTATCCCTATTTCTTATGAGTCCTTTTATCAAGTAAAAGTCAAAGCCTCACATATAAATTGGTTGACATCACACATCAGCTGAAACCTTTAGCAGCTTCTTATTTCAGGTAGGACAATATTCAGACCATTTATCAGGGCCTGCATAAGCTTTCAAAAATGATTTTCTGTCTTTTCTTTGCCCTTATCTTTCAACCCTGTTAACAATTCCTCAAGCATATTACCCTCTTACATGCTTTTTGCTGTGGCCTAGTAAATTAAAACCCTACAAGTTAATTTTTGCCTCAGGACCTCTGGTTCCTCTGTGACCTCTGCCTTTCTCATGGCTACCTCCTTGTAATCTACTAGTTCTTTGTAGAATTTGAATGTGCAGTCACTTCTCCTGACTTTTTTCATCAACACTTTTTTTTTTTTTTGAGATCACCCATTCTCACTTCTGTCCCAGAGTTTTAAAACTCATTTAGATTTGACATTTACTGAAAGCATATATCTTCTTTCTCAGCAGGCACAGGGAATCTTGAACAAGTCCAAAGAACATAATATCAAAATAATTTTCAGACCTTCATAAGAAAAGACAGTGTGTGTGCATGTATGTCTATATTTCACTGTAACTTTTGTGTTTTAAATTTTGGTTGTTCCTTTTTATGTGTTTTAAGATTTCTTTCCTACTGTTGTAGAGAGCAAGTATCTTTTTTTTTTCCTATACAGTTATATTGTGTGCATGTCACAAATGATACATATGTACTGTATATAATGCTATTGTTTATGATCAATTTATCCAAACTGAATAGATACTGAGAAAACATAAGCTTCCTTAAATGTGTGCCAATTATCCAAAACTTGTATTAATTACTATCTAGTAATGAGAGGCTCTTCTGGGGCTGGACAGCATGGGAAGTAGAAGAAGTGACACTATCATAAGATGAGGTAGGGACTGTCCCCAACAAGAGTTTTCTCTGGTAGTGTTAAGTCACCTATTCCCTCCTCAAACTTCATTTACTTTGTCCAAAAATTCCGATTATAGGACCTTAACCTTTAACTGTTTTATTTTCTGAGATTACAAATTAATGACACTTTTTACTCATTTCATTTCCTCCCTTAAAACTCTCATATAAACCCATTCCCAGTGTCTTTTTTAATCACGCAAACTTTTTTTAGTAATAGTTATTGTATGCATATGTTCAGATAGGCATACATCTATATTTCTAAATGTAACCAGTTTTGTCCATATAATATGATTTGTATGTATGCTGTAGGGGAGACAGTGTGTACACTAGTCTATTCATAATTTGGGCTATGAATTTGGACACTGGAAATAATTCAAGACTTACTAAGTATGAAGGTAATAAAGCTGACCTTCTAGACATAAAACATGTCTACAAGACATATTTGAACTTTAATTTACATAATAGTATATACAGCCTTTATTTAATTTGTAAATTACAGGTTTGTGAATATAGCAACCATTTATAAAGATGCTTGTCGTTATAATTATCCTAAGTTTATGGTACAGGTCATGGTCCATATTTACCATTGTGGTTATCATACAGAATTTTGGAATCTTATAAAATGTGTGTGTTTGAAGCTTTGCTTGATGCTCTCAAGCCATCGGCCTTATAACTTTATTTTACTAATATTTATTTACTTTCTAGCTTTTTTACAGTTCTTTCAGAATATCTTCTTCTTGTTGTGAGTAGTTACTATATTTCCAAGATAATTTACTGTATGAATGTTTATTGAACCATATAGAAGTTCAAATAAATTGTCTTCCTTAAGAAATGGGATGTTGTTCCAATTACAGCCATGGTGCCTAAGCTTGACTTGCTTAAATGTGTTTATCTTTCTGGCAATTTCTATTAGAATGTGTAGTAACAGTATTTTAATTCCATTTTGCTGTTTGAATGTGTTTTGTGAGATAAGTTATTTTTCCCTCCATAAATATATTTGGCACATATGACAATAAAGTAAATACTATCAGGAATCACTGATTAAATTGTATTTTTAGTAACTTTTTGGATAATTTTTGACATTTTCTAAGAATACAGAAAAAGTAGATAAAAATATTTATAAATAGATCTCAGTAGGGAAAGTAGAGGAGTGACATAGAAATGGTACTCACTGAAAACTTTTTGTTTCTAGAGTTCTGATTTTACATAGAGTGGTTTCTAAATCTACTTCTCTCTTTTAAAATATATGACTTGATAAATGAAGGTCATATAAAAATGTTTGCAGGAAAACAAACTCACAAGTATGAATTTCATTTTACAGTATTTTTCAAGGTATTTATGGAAGATATTTCTAAAAATTATTTGATCTATATAAATATTTATGAAGTGGACAGCAACTCATCATAGGACTTGACTGAGAAGAAATACATTTGTAACTGATAACTCATTATCATTACATAACTACAATCTCTCTACTATATGTTCCAATCAAAATATGTGGCCATATAGCATGTAAAACATCCATGATTCTCAAGAAAACGACTCATAAATATCTCAATAAAATTTCCTTGTTTGTAGTTATTAAAAAAAGAAAATAAAAATAACTGCAATTTCATCTCACTCCAGTGAAAACTGAAGGAAAAAAATCCACAAAATAACCAAGAACAAATGCTGGAAGGGATGTTTGGAAAAAGAGACCCTCATTCATTGTTAGTAGGACTTCAAATTAAAGGAGCTGCTATGGAAATCAATATAGAGAGTTCTATAAAGCTAAAAATAAATGTGTCATATGTGCTAGCTATATCAATTCTTTGGAATATGTCCATGGCATCAATATTCTCCTACACAGTCTTTAGCTGTATTCACAATGGCAAGGAAATGCAAGTAATCTAAATGTACTTCAATTCATACGTGGATAATGAAAATGTGGTACATATACACAATAAAATAGTAATCACCTATAATGAAAAATGAAGTCATGAATTTTGAAGGTACACATACTTTCAAATAATGGACAAATATTAAATAAGCTGATCCAGACTCTGAAATAAAGGTCAAATATTCTCAATCATTAAAAGCTCATAGCTACAATTCTACATATGTGAATACATATCCTAGAATATCTACAGACATCAGGAAAGTAATACTGGGCCACTCAAGTACTAAAGAAATGGTCTAACAACTGAACAACAGTGCACAATTAATCTAATCAGAGAAATGTCAGAAATGAGAATCTAATTAGAAAGATGGAAGGGAGACTAATACTGTAGAAGGAAAGAAGAGTAACGGTAATGATATCTGGAAACAAAAAACTTAATTCATACCCAGCATATTGCTTTTAGGACCAAGAACCTGAGACTAATTAGTTAGGGATATAGAGTAAAAGCAAACACTACTATTATAAACAAATAAACAAAAGCTACAATGGACCTTGAAACACTCTCAGGCAAATTCTTCCCCTAAGGGCTCAGGGAACACTGTGAAAGAGGACCAGTAAAGAATGTAAGGGACAGTTAAGTATTGATGACATTAAGTAAACTCTAAAGTAACAATATCAAAGTTCTTATGAACTCATACACACTAAGGCAGCATCCACAAGGACTGCATAGGTTTGTACTAATTGGGATCAAAGAGCTGAAACATGCCCCCATCCCAAACACAGGAGCAATCTGTATTTATTAACAATTTTCAATTTAATGTATAGAGTCCTCCAAGGGAACCTCACCAGATAACAAACTATTTTCAAGTTCAGGATACATGCATAGCCGTAGATGCTCAAAAGGAAAATAATTCAACAGCCTCTTTGGATGTTCCATGTCTCAATATCTTCTGCCAGTGCTCCCTATTTATTTTTTTCCAATCTTATTATTTATTTTATTTTTTGTATGTATATGCATTACAGCTTCCAGGGTAGGGTGGATGGCAGAGCACTCTCATACAGGCAAAGGTGCGGGGGGAGAGGAGATGTGGGATGGGGCGTTGGCGGAGGGGTAATCTGAAGTTGGATATCAAGGAATGGGGGGGTTGGTGAAGGGGGTAACTGGGACATGGGGTATAATTTAAGATGTAAATGAATGGAATGGTTAATTAAAAAATAGTAACAGCTTTAAAGTGTCACAAAAATGACTAACTCAACATGACTAGAAAAATGATAACAAAAAAATAAAACAAAGTTATCAGGCCTACAGAGCTTAAAAAATATTCTTTTTAAAGAAATGCTGGCAACTAAGAAAGTCTGAGAGTGGAAAAAATAGTCTTTTTCTAGGATGAGTATTTCAACTGGTTATCCACTAGCAAATGCTTAGCCCAGAAAGATATACATACACTAATATTACAGTGTGTATGTGTGTGTGTGCATGTAACAATAATTAATAAACAGAGGCCATTAATTTGTAACAGATCAATATATGGGAAGGAGAGGAATATATGCGACCATTTAAAACAAGGAGAAGAGGGGGAAATGATGTAATTATGCCACAATCTCAAAATTAAAATAAGAAATTAAAAAAATCAGAATGCTAAAGTAAGAGAAATAGATGTTTATTCAAGACAATAAATGCCTATTGCTATTTTCTACATTTTTTGTGATCAAGACATATTTTAAAAATTTTAATCCAAGATCATCTTAAGGAAAAAATTACTTTTGTGAAATTTTTTGAACTTACTTGTCCCAAGAAACTATGTTCAAATAAATAAGAAAAAGCAAGTTTTGAAAAAGGAAACAAACAGCACAAACTTCATATGTGAGAGGAAAGCACTATTTATTGCAGTATTAATTTATAGCTGTGCATTACTGAGAATGGAAATAAAATTAAGACAAGCATTTATATTGGAAGAAATAGATGGATATACATCCCCCTTCTACATTCATTGAATGAGCGCTATTAAAAGGAATGGCTCACGGACCAAAGTAAAGGATTTTTCCTTTTATCATTTCTAAAAATATCGAACACAACTATTCTACTTTTTAAATACAAAGAAATATTTATAAAATAAACCTATGAACATCATTGAATTCAAATAAATATTTAAGAGGACAGGGCTATTGGACTCAAGTGTTTCATCTCAGAAAAAAAAGACACATTGAAGAAAATTACATAAGACTTTGTTTTTCAGACCCATTTGGTTGGTGGTTTCTCACACACATATTTTTTTTGTGTGCTTTTAAGAATAAAAAATAATTTAAGTTAGATAAAATTTGACAAAATAACATAAATGAGAAATATAATTCCAAGAGAGAGGTTGTGTTTGTAGAGATTCTTTGATTGATTAGAACTGTAACATTGGACAGAGATTGGAATGTTGAAAGAGGATAATTACCTTATGATGTCCTAGTTCTAGGTTTCCAGAACAGTTATTCACTTGCCTGGTGATATGTTGTAACTAACATCCTGTGAAAAATGGTTAAAATCATTTTAAAATCTACTAACTTATTAGACCATTAGCTTCCACCATCTCCAAAATGAAGAATACCATTAGATAGCAACTAGGGGCAGTAGAAAAATCTTCCTCACTCAGGATGATATTTTCTAGTTCTATCCATTTGCCTACAAATTTCATGAATTCATTGTTTTTAATAGCTGAGTAGTACTCCATTGGGTAAATGTACCATATTTTCTGTATTCATTCATCTGTTAAAGGACATCTGGGTTCTTTCCAGCTACTAGCTATTATGAATAGGGCTGCTATGAACATAGAGGAGCATATGTCCTTATTACATGTTGGAGCATCTTCTGGGTATATGCCAAGGAGTGGTATAGCTGGGTCCTCAGGTACTACTATGTCCAGTTTTCTGAGGAAATGCCAAGCTTATTTCCAGAGTGGTTGTACCAGCTTGCATTCCCACCAGCAATGGAGGAGTGTTCTTCTTTCTCCACATCCTCTCTATCATCTGCTGTCTCCTGAGTTTTTGATCTTAGCCATTCTGACTGGTGTGAGGTGGAATCTCAGGGTTGTTCTAATTTGCATTTCCCTGATGACTAAGGATGTTAAACATTTCTTTAGGTGCTTCTCAGCCATTTGATATCCCTCAGTTGAGAATCCTTTGTTTTGCTCTGTACCCCATTTTTAATAAGGTTATTTGGATCTCTAACTTCTTGAGTTCTTTTTGTGTATTTGATATTAGCACTCTATCAGATGTAGGGTTGGTAAAGATCTTTTCCCAATATGTTGGTTGCTGTTTTGTCCTATTGACAGTGTCCTTTGCCTTACAGAAGCTTTGCTATTTTATGACAACCCATTTCTCAATTCTTGCTATTAGAACATGTTATTGATGTTCAGATAATGTTTCTCTATGCCCATGTGGTTGTGGCTCTTCCTCACTTTATTTTCTATTAGTTTCAGCTATCTGCTTTTATGTGGAGGTTCTTGATCCACTTGCACTTGAGATTTGTACAAGGAGATAAGAATGAATCAATTCACATTCTTTTACATATTGATCAACAGTTATGCCATCACCATTTCTTGAAAATGCTGTCTTTTTTCCACTGGATGGTTTTAGCTCCTTTCTCAAAGATCAAGTGACCATAGGTGTGTGGGTCTTCAATTCTATTCCATTGATCTACCTGCATGTCACTTCATCAACACTATATATATATATATATATATATATATATATATATATATATATATATATATATATATAAAACAATACTTTAATACTATACCAATACTGTACTTTACCAGTAAGTATCATGATTGTTTTGTAGTACAGTATCAGGTCAGGAATGATGATTTCCCCAGAAGTTCTTTTATTGTTGAGAATTCCAGATGAATTTATAAATTGCTCTTTCTAACTCTAAGTAGTGATTTGTAATATTGATTGGAATTGCATTGAATCTCTAGATTGCTTTCATCAAGATGACCATTTTTAGTATATTTATCCTACCAATTCATGAGCATGGAGGATCTTTCCATCATCTGAGATCTTCTTCAATAGATCTTGCACTTAGAGTCAAACCATGATATTTGATATTATTTGTGACTATTATGAAAGGTGTTATTTCTTTAAATTCTTTCTCTGCCTGTTTATCCTTTGTGTAGAGGAAGGCCACTGATTTGTTTGACTTAATTTTATATCCAGCCACTTTGCAGAACTTGTTTACCAGGTATAGGAGTTCTCTGGTGGATTTTTTTGGGTCTTTAAGTACTTAAGTACTATGATATGATGTGCAATTAGTGATATTTTGAATACTTCCTAATCAATTTGTATCCCTTTGACTTCCTTTTGTTGACCAATTGCTTTGGCTTGGACTCCAATTACTATATTGAACAAGTAGGGAGAGAGTAGACAGGCTTGTTTAGTCTTTGATTTTAGTGGGATTACTTCAAGTTTTTCTCCATTTAGTTTGATGTTGATTACTGTTTTGCTGTATGTTGCTTTTGCTATGTTTAGGTATGGACTTTTAGTTCCTGATCTTTCAAGGACTTTTATCATGAAGGAGTGTGAGATTTTGCCATATGCATTCTCAGCATCTAAGAAAATAATCATGTTTTTTTTTTTTTTTTTCTCTTTGAGTTTGTTTATATAGTGGATTAAGTTCTTGGATTTCCATATATTGAACCATCCTTGCATCCCCTGGGATGAAGCCTACTTGATCATGAAGATGATCATTTTGATGTGTTCTTGGATTCGGTTTATGAGAATTTTATTGTGTATTTTTGAATCAATATTCATAAGGGAAATTGGTCTGAAGTTCTCTTGCTTTTTTCATTCTTCTGTGGTTTAGGTATCAGAGTAATTATGGCTTCATAGAACAAACTGGGTAGTGTTCCTTCTGTTTCTATTATGTGGAATAATTTGAAGAGTATTGGTATTAGGTCTTCTTTAAAGGTCTGATAGAACTCTGCATTAAACCCATCTAATCCTGGGCTTTTTTGGTTGGGAGACTATTAATGACTGCTTCTATTTTTTTAGGGGTTATATGACTGTTTAGGTCATTTATCTGATCCTGATTTAAATTTGGTACCAGATATCTGTCTAGAATTTTTTCCATTTCATTCAGATTTTCCAGTTTTGTTTAGTACAAGCTTTTGTAGCAGTATTTGATTTTTTTTTAATTTCCTCAGTTTCAGTTGTTATGTCACCCTTTTCATTTCTGATTTTGTTGAATTTGATAATGTCTCTGGGCCCTTTGGTTAGTTTGGAAAAGGATTTATCTATCCTGTTGATTTTCTCAAAGAACCAGCTTCTGGTTTGGTTGATTCTTTGTATAGTTCTCTTTGTTTCTACTTGGTTGATTTCGGTTCTGAGTTTGATTATCTCCTGCCATCTACTCCTCTTCGTTGAATTTGCTTCTTTTTGTTCTATAGCTTTCAGTTGTGCTGGTAAGCTGCTAGTGTATGCCCTCTCTACTTTCTTTTTGGAGGCACTCAGAGCTATGAATTATGCATTCTTTGTGTCCCATAAGTTTGGGTATGTTGTGGCTTCATTTTCATTAAATTCTAAAAAGCCTTTAATTTCTTTCTTTATTCTTCCTTGACCAGAATATCATTGAGTAGAGTTTTCTTCAGCTTCCTCATGTATGTAGGCATTCTACTATTTTTTTTAATTGAAGACCAGCCTTAATCCCTAATGATATGATAGGATGCATGGGATAATTTCAATCTTCTTGTATCTGTTGAGGCCTGTTTGTTTTCAATTATATGGTCAATTTTGGAGAAGGTACTGTGAGGTGCTAAGAAGAAGGTATATTCTTTTGTTTTAGGATAAGATGTTCTATAGATATCTGTTAAATCCATTTGGTTCAAAACTTCTGTTAGTTTCACTGTGTCTCTGTTTAGTTTCTGTTTCTAGGATCTGTCCATTGATGAGAGTGGATTGTTGAAGTCTCCCACTATTATTAAGTGATGTGTAATGTGTTCTTTGAGCTTTGCAAAGTTTCTTTTATGAATGTGTGTACTCGGGCATTTGGAGATTAGATGTTCAGAATTGAGAGTTCATCTTGGTAGATTTTAGGTTTGAAGTGTATGAAGATTCCCTTCTTATCTTTTTTGATAAATTTATGTCTAAAGTCGATTTTATTTGATACTAGAATAGCTACTCCAGCTTGTTTCTTGGGACCATTAGCTTAGATGTTGTTTTCCAGCCTTTTATTCTGAGGTAATATCTGTCTTTGTCCCTGAGATGGGTTTCTTGTATGTAGCAAAAAGTTGGGTCATGTTTACATATCCAGTCTGTTAGTCTATAACATTTTATTGTGGAATTGAGTCCAATGATATTAAGAGATACTATGGAAAAGTGATTGTTGCATTGTTGCTTCCTGTTATTTTTGTTGTTAGAGGTAGAATTATGTTTATGTGGCTATCTTTTTTTTTTTTTTTTTTTTGGTTTGTTAAAGAAGATTATTTTCTTGTTATTTCTATGATGTAGTTACCCTTCTTGTGTTGGAGTTTTCCATTTATTATACTTTGAAGGGGTGGATTTATGGAAAGATATTGTGTAAATTTGTTTTGTCATGGAATATCTTGTTTTCTCATCTCATCTCATCTTGGTTTTATTGAAGATATTTACTGGCCTTTCCTGGAATGTCATTTGTGTTCTCTTAGGGTCTGTATGACATCTGCCCAAGGTCTTCTGGCTTTCATTGTCTCTGGCTGGAAGTTGCCTGTGGTCTACAGTAGCTGGGTTCCAGAAGGGGAGGCTGGAGCTGTATAGGAGTGAATGGTCAAGAGGAACATGGAGGCCAAGACGCTGTTCAAAGCCCCAAGGTTTAATACTTAGAGTCTTAGCTTATAAGAGGGTTTGCCCATCCACCCTGCCAGTCTGTTCCTGGGCCCTGGCTCCATCCTGAAGACTGCAGGCAGGAGGTGTCTGGTCCCCTGGAAGGTCTGGGCAGGCAGCAGGATCTTGAAGGAAGGCAGGGCTAGTTGACATAACAATAGAAGCCAGCCTAGCTGGATAGTTACACCATAGGTGGCCTCACCTCAGTGGCAAGGTCTGCTTGGGCCTGAAGCAGCCTGGGGGGAGGGTACATCTGGCAAGAAGTCTGGTGTGATTGTAATAGTCTGTCTTCATATGTTACTTGATACTTTCCCTTACTGCTTTTAATATTCTTTCTTTGTTTTGTGCACTTTGTGTTTTATTATATGAAGGGCAGGATTTCTTTTCTGGTCCAATCTATTTGGAGTTCTGTAGGCTTCTTAGGTTAGGAAAGATTTCTTCTATAATTTTGTTGAAGATATTTACTGACCTTTTAAGTTGGGAATCTTCGCTCTCTTCTACACCTATTATCCTTAAGTTTGGTCTTCTCATTGTATCCTGGATCTCCTGGATGTTTTGTGTTAGGACATTTTTGTATTTTGCATTTTCTTTGATTGTTGTATAAATATTTTCTATGGTGTCTTCTGCACTTAGATTCTTTCTTCTATTTCTCGTATTCTGTGGGTGATGCTCACAATATAACTCCTGAACACTTTCCTAGGTTTTCCTTCTCTAGTGTTATATCCCTTTATAAGTTCTTTATTGTTTCTACTTCTGTTCCTAGATCCTGGATGATTTTGATCAACTTGTCCATCTGTTTGGTTGTGTTTTCCTATATTTCTTTAAGGGATTTTGGTGTTTTCTCTTAACGAGTTTCTACCTGTGTTCTCCTGCATTTCTTTAAGGGAGCTTTTTATGTCCTTCTTAAAGTTCTCTATCAGCATCATGAGAGGTAATTTTAAATCTAAATCTTGCTTTTCTGCTGTGTTGGAATATCCAGAACTTGCTGTGTTAGGATAACTTCGTTCTGATGATGCCATATAGACTTGGTTTCTATTGGTATGTTTCCTGTGCTTGCCTTTCACCATCTGGTTACCTCTGGTGTTAGTTTGTCTTGCTGTCTCTGGCTTGAGCTTCTCCCTCCTGTAAGCCTATAAACCTGTGTTAGCTCTCCTGGGAAACCAGTTCACCACTAGCTGGCCCAGTGCTTAGAGTGCTGTGGAAGAGCTCCAGCTCCTGGGTGCAGATGGAGGCAGAAAGGACCCTTTCCCAGCTGCTTCACCATCCCTGTGGCCTGTGCACTCCTCACTGGTCATGATTTAGACAGTCACCAGAGAGAAAATGATGAATTCACCTCTGTGTCCAGGAGTTAAGAGCATTCCCTGAAGACCAGTTCTCCCCACCCTGGCAGCACCTGTGCACAGAGGTTTTAGATATCAAATTCAAATAGGCCTACCCTATTTTATCTTATAACAACAAAAAAGATATGCAAGTAAAGAAAATAATGTATTCAAAAGAATTCCTATGCCATAAGCACATTGCAGTCACTCAATCTATTACTATTATCTGAAGTTAAATATATATTTGGTAGAATAAATAAATAATATACATGGAAGTCACAAATATTTATCTCATTACTATTAAAATAGTTGCTGAAAATTATCATTATAAATGTCAAGTTCACTTAAAATAAATTAATTCTCAAAACAAGGTAAACTGAAACTCTTGTAAAAAATAATGTAGTATCAAATATTACTTTTATATACATTTGTCTTTGTCATTTACTTACATATTAAGTAATAAATTCTGGTATATATACTTAAGTTTAAAAATGGATATTTCCCATATTTTAAGCCAATGAGTCAAATTTTATCATTGAAAATATTTTGAGACTTTTTGGGAGGGTAATTATTTCAGGTCATCTAAAACACCATAGAAATAGTGGATTATCATCACATTTTACAATGCACCTAAACTTGTTGAGAAATACTTGTTTTCTTCAGACATAACAAATTAATAACCTTCGTTTTGTAGTGGCTTATAAAATCTGCATGAGCAGGTGATTTGCAATTCCATATTTACTTCTTTTTTTTTTTTAAGTGTGATTTTTCCATATAATCTTTTCTTTTCTTTTTCCATTTTTATTAGATATTTTCTTCATTTACATTTCAAATGCTATCCCAAAAGTCCCCTATACTCTCTCCCCAACCCCCGCTCCCCAGGGGAACACCAGGGCCATATATATTTTGAAAGAAACACAAAGGAAAATAAAAAAATTAAGTGTCAGGCCATCTGAATAAGGAAAAACACATTATCACCTCCTAACATGCTATACACTATTTAACATCTGTCCTTGGGCATACTCTGATTAGTATTGAACCAAGAGTCTGTCAGTTGGAAAATGTAATTAAATTCCACACACTGTTAGCCAACCCTCCAAAGAAAAAAACAAAACAAACAAACTAACAAACAAAAAATCCACTCATCTTTTTGAATCAGAAGAAAGATATTTTCAGAATTATAGACCCAAGGAGGAATAGAAGAGAGAGAGGAAATTAAAATGTCAGCTCTTCTGGGGTAACATTGTTACTTGATTCATTTTAACAGGTCTGTGTTGAAACAGTAGTTATCCTTTTCTGTGTGTAGCTTACATAGTAGCATCTAGAGACAGTTTTTATTTTAAGGCATTGATATTTCTGCACAAGATAAAAGCTTGTGGATACTTCATTCCTCCTTAGAATAGGGAACAAAATACCCATGAAAGGAGTTACAGAGACAAAGTTTGGAGCTAAGACGAAAGAATAGACTATCCAGAGACTACCCCACCAGGGGATACATACCATAATCAGTCACCAAACCCAGACACTATTACATATGCCAGCAAGAGTTTGCTGAAGAGATCCTGATATAACTGTCTCATATGAGGCTATGCCAGTGCCTGGCAAATACAGAAGTGGATGCTCACAGTCATCTTTATGATGGAACACAGGGCCCCCAATGGAGAAGCTAAAGAAAGTACCCCAGGAGCTGAAGGGGTCTGCAACCCTATAAGAGGAACAATAATATGAACTAACCAGAAGCCCAAAGCTCATGTCTCTAGCTGCATATGTAGCAGAAGATGGCCTAGTCGGCCATCATTGGGAAGAGAGGCCCCTTGGTATTGGAAACTTTATATGCCCCAATACAGGGGAATTCTTGCCAGGTCCAAGAAGTGGGAGTGGGTGAGTAGGGGAGAAGGGCAGGGGGAGAGTATAGGGAACTTTTAGGATAGCATTTGAAATATAAAATAAGAAAATATGAAATAAAAAAAAGTCAAAAAAGGACAGTACACTGTTTAAGTGTTAGATGTGCATGTGTTTGTGTTTGTATTCTGGTTATATACGAAGTCCTATTTCTTTGTCAAGCATGCTCTATTGGAATGGAAAGGAATTGAAACAAAGCTGTTGCAGTATCTGAGCAACTTTGAATTTTCTAAGAGCTCATCTTTACAGGAAGACTTACAGGCCTGACTGAGATATATAAAGCATGTAATTGTGGTTGTCATAATAAACCCTTAACTGAAAGAGTAAGTCTGTGAGTTTGCCTGATTTTTGACATGCTATCCAACTTTATCTATACTGTATTCATAGACCTGTTCCATCATCTTTAACAGAGTGATGTGTTTTCATGATAAAAGACTATAATTGCACTCACTGCAATAAGCATTTATGCTGTCATTCTTTAGCTGTTCATTTTGTTACATTTTTACTTTAGCAGAGTTATTATCAGTGAACTCAGAATGTGTGGTACAGACACATTTTATCTAAAAGATATGCAAAATATCATCCTAGTTTATGACCCACATTTTACAATACTGAATTTAGACGGGTATGAGGAGAGAATGGCAACTGTGGACTTTGTGATCTTGAGATTCTGATGCAGATAATGACAAAGGCATTGCTGCATATTTATTTAGTCCTCTATATCCCCACAGTTATTTGACTCAGGAAATTGATACCCAGATCACTAATTTCTGTTTCTTACATGAATTGGAAATAATGAAGATTTGTCTCTTGTCTTATGGGAAGCTAAAATCAAATTATAGATGCTAGAAACATGAATGTATAGATAGGACACAGTACAGGAACATGAGAGTAATAATCCAATCTTTGTTTGCTATTATGATTACTTCAGCTTCTTATAAAGGTTTAAACAAAAAAACAAAAATAAATAAGGAGGTCAGACCTGGCAAGAGAACTTTATAACACAGCTGAGGAGGGGCAGACTCTTTAACAATATATAATTACTCACACTGAGTGTTCTATTCTTTTGCCAATAAAAAATAATGAATCATAACTGAAATGGTAAGAGTCTAGAAACTAAAGCAAGGCCTTCAGGCAGATTGGGAGTCCTGTGGGGCTCCATGATTTTTAGTAAATAGTTGTAAAACCATAGGAAGGTAACACAAATTTCCTTACCTCATTGATTTTTGCTACATCTTTTAATGGATAGAATTATTGTACAATTATAGGAGAATATAGCTTCTTCTATGCAATAAGTTTACTTTTCGGAGTCTATTCACATTGTATGGAAATCTAGGATAGTTCTGGAAAATGATACAGAAGTTTTGAAATCATGTCAGACATATAGACTTATATGAAAACATCAATATATGATGCTTTCCATAAACTAAGCAGCAAGTAAAACATTTCATTTATACCATGCTGTACAGAACAAAGTATTTTGTAAACACACATTTAAAATAATTAATATGTATACCACTTGAAGATTTATGAATCTGCTTTGCTTTCTTATTATAGACATTATTTCTATAAAACATTTTTAAATATCTTTGAAATAAGTGTCATGAAGACCTGGAGCTCCTCTTTATTGTCAAGGTCTGTGCCTCTTTATAATCTAAAGATATTTTGACCATCAAGAATATTCCTCATCTGTATTTTAAACCATAATTTGGCTAAATATTGTGCTTATAGTTTCAAAAAATATATAACATAGGAACATATGATATCAAATGTATGTATTATACACATTATATATTATAATATATATTATTGCATATATAGTATATACATATAATATATTACATGTACTATACTTACAAATTAACATAAATATATAGTACATATAATACTATAGATATAACACTGTACTATAATACTGTAAATATAATATATGTACTCTATATGATATAAAACAATATAATATATATTATACTATAAAATATATATCCTATAATATACATTATACTATATCATACATATCCTATAATATATATTATACTATATAATATATATCCTATATGTCATATAACACATATAACATATATTTTATATAATTTATTATGTATACTCATTATACATTATATATTAAATACACTATATTATGTGTTAATTATATATACTCAGTGTGATCAAATATCCTGCAGCAATTTATTATATATATAAAAGTTGCATATATAATAACATCATATATATATATATATATATATATATATATATATATATATATATATAATTGTTGCAGCTTGCCAAATATTTGACCATTCAATGAACTCCAAGTTTGGGTTATTTAATGAATAAATCTGCTTCTAGTTGGGGTATGGCTCAGCAGTAAGTATATACCTTTAATCCCTCTGGCTGGAATACAAGCATGCCCTTAGTAAAAGTAGTTTGTAAAAAGAAGTATCCACACTTGAAAGTGATGTCAAATTTAGTAGCAGACAGTTTGACAATCAATTTACAATTTGAGAGAGTTGAGCATGCACAATCTCAAGAGGAGAGAGAATAAATTGAAGCTACATAAGACAGGGGAGAGAGAGAGAGAGCTGCATAAGGAGATAATTTTACAGAGACACAATGAAGAGAGAAGAAGCTAGACACATGTAAAGACAGAATTATCCAGATTATGCGAAGGAGCCAGAAGATTCAGCACAGACTGCTAGAGCTAGTATGTGTACAAGCAGAGCAATTTGGGAAATGCTGAGGGAAGCCATATTGAATCAATCAATGTGGAGAGGAATTTGACCCAGAACAGATGAGTGAGTTGAATCAGTCATAAGAGTTCAAAACAAACAAACAGACAGACAGACATAAAAACAAACAAACAAACAAACTAGAAATGGGGGAACTTATTCAGTAGCAAGTCCCAGAGGCTAAAAGCATTCTTTGGCTAGATTAGATTGTACATAGGACAGATACTTCCAGGACTTGGCCTACATTATCCAGTGAAGGCAGTAAGCATAAGAGAATAAAAAAATCCTTTGACAAAAAAAATTTGTAATTTTATGACCAATGGGTCAACTTTTGTCTACCCTTAAGTTTTAAATAATAATTAATTAAATCATACTTTAGAAAACACACACGTGTATCCTATTCTTTTTAAATCAAACTGTTATTACCATCTTTCTTCAGTATTTGAAGATATGCAGAAACTTTCAAAAAATATTACAAATGGCAATGGACACTTAAACAGTAGTAATTATAGAATTTACAAGGACTGTCATTATCTAGTTTGCAAATTAGAGATGTGATTATCTCAGTAGCTTTTCTTTTACAGTCATAAAATATTTAAAAGAAGATGCATTTTATGCTTTCTACTGTCCTAGGACATATTTTTGAATATCTTGATTTGTCATAAAATATGCATGCATCATTCTGAGGATAACAAAATAATTCTGGTTCATGGATTCAGCTAGGATTTCATAAGGATTAAACAGTTTCAATTGAACCCATTTTGCCTTACTGTACAAGAAAAGTGCTAAGCTGGGAAATTAGGTAATTTCCTGTTTCAGAGTCCTAACTTCAATCAAATCCATGGCACAAGCTAGTGGTTTTCACACTTGAATATACCTCATTAACTCTGAAGGTTTTCTCAGTTATGCATTAGTTCCAAGCCATAGTTCTGAAGTAAGTATTCCTCTAATGGAGTCAGAGAAGTTACATAGAATTTCCAGGTGACACTACTAGTCATGGTTTAAGAACCACATAGACATCTAAATAGGGCATCAATAGTCATACTGAGTGTAGAATGGAACCATAATTGTCGATTTCCAGCTATCTTATGGATATTTGACTACCAAAATATACTTCAGAATGTCTATGCAGAAATGAAGAGTACTAAAAAAGAAATGAATGATAAGTTACTAAAAATAGTATTAACCTGATTTACAATCCAGGGAGAACACAGATTTTGTTCATATGGCAAATTGTTATATTTGTTAAAAGCAAATTAACTTTCCTTAGAACTAAGTTTTTCTGTTCCTTTAACCCATCACGAAGATGAATGCTTCCTAAAAATATAACTATCAATTCAGTGATGCATAAGAGTTATTTAAATTTAATCAATTCTTATAGTCAGTAAATGCAAGCAATTTCAAGAAAGGTTATGAAAGTAAATATTTTAAATCCAGACTTATATTGTCCTTTCAACTGAATTATTATTTCAAAATAATCTATTTTCAAATATATTCAATATATATATTCAATATATATACTATATTATATAATATATAATACATTTAAATTCGTGAGTAAGTATGCAAAAATCATTATCAAGTCATGTTTTGGTGAGACTGTAAGAAGCTGCTTGATTTCTTTGTTCACAGGTCTTCTTTAGATCTGTAATTTCTAAGTGAAGTATATAGCATTGTTATTTCTGGGCTCCAAGAACAGCACTTTCAATTTTTCATATTGAGAGCTTACTCTTAAAAGGTAACTTCCTTTCTTCTTAACCATGAAGGCTGCAGCACCTAGTTAGTAATTCCTGTCCTTCCCTGACAGCCCACAGTCCCATTTTGTTCACAACATGATGACAATAACATTACTTCTCAGAATGTCTTCTGTGAACACTGGGATCCTCCTGAGATATGACATCTCCATCACTACAGTTGATATTCATTTGTTTCATCAAGGTCCACAGTGCCAATTATAATACTACACCAGTGACTGTCACATTGTCAGAGTGGCTACATGGTTAAATAATCATTTAGGACTTTAATACATGTATCCTTAATCAAAATAAATAACAATTTTCCAAATTTCTGTTGACCAGTTAATAACAAGACAACTACTAATAAATCAGTTATACACAGACCATCAAATATCAGAAATTGCAAGTCAATATTAAGAATTTATTCAATTTGAAATTATCTGATTTTGTAGATAAATTATCTCTAGATTACAAATTCTTTTATGATCCAAAACAAAATGGAGCTTATGGACAATTTTTCTTTGAATTATCTCATTTGTTAAGATTATTGTTGTTTAATTTTTTCTAAAAATGGAGAATTTCAAATCAGTCAGTAGGGAACCCCAAAATCACTTACCTGAAAATCTTAAGTTAAAAATAAATATACATTTCAGAAAATTTAAAATTTTGGAAAAGTTTTAAACTTAAATTATGCCTTACATATATTTCAACCAGCTCCAACAGATATGAGACACAAATATTAATGTTTCCATAATGAAATACTTTTATTATTTATTTAATATTTCGAAATTATAATTAAATCATTTACCCCTTCCTTTTGCTTTCAAACTGTTACATATAGCTCTTCTTTCTCCCTTCCCAATTCATAATACTTTTCTCATTAATTATTGTTATATATATATATATATATATATATATATATATATATAATTCCAATTAAATTCTTTACAAACATGTAAAGAGCAATTCTTAAGTTAGCATTAAAAAAAAAAACACAGGATAGCAAAAACAATTCTTAACAATAAAAGATCCTCTGTGGAGGATCCTTGACCTCAAACTATGCTACAGTTCAGTAGTGACTAAAAACATAACAAAACAACAACAACAACAACAACAACAACAACAACAACAACAAACTGCATAGTATTGGTACAGAGACAGAGTGTTTGATCAATGGAATAGAATGGCAGACCCAATAATTAATCCATACACTTACGGACACTTGATTTTTCACAAAGAAGCCAAAAATATAAAATGAAAAGGAAACCATCTTCAATAAATGGTGCTGCTCTAACTAGCAGTCAGTATGTAAAAATATGAAAATAGATCCATATTTGTCACCTTGCACAAAGCTCGAATACAGATGGATCAAGGACCTAAACATAAAACCAGATCCACTGACTCTAATAGAAGATGAAATGGGAAAGGGCCTTGAACTCATTGCCATGGGGGGAAATTTCCTTAACAGAACTTCAATTGCTCAGGCTCTAAGTTCAAGAATTGATAAAAAGACCTCATAAAACTGAAAAGCTTCTTTAAGGCAAAAGATATAGTCAATATGACAAATTGCCAACCTACAAATTGGGAAAATTTTTTTCACTAACCCTATATTTGATATTGGTCTAATATCTAAAATATATGAAGAACTCAGAAAAAAACAATAAAAAAATATCAAAAAACGAGGCCTAGAATTAAACAGAGAATTCACGACAAAGGAATCTTGACTGGCCTATCAGAATTAAGTAATGTTCAAAGTCCTTAGTGATCAGGGAAATACAATTCAAAACAACCCTCAGATTCTACCTTACAACAATCAGAACAGCTAAGATCAAAACTCTGGTGACAGCACATATTGTTGAGGATGTAAAGAAATAGGAACACTCCTCCATTGCTGGTGGGATTGCAAACTGGAAATCAACATGGAGGTTCATCGAAATTTGGAATGATATCTATTTGAAGATCCAGCCATACCACTCTTGAGCATATACCCAAAAGATGCCCTATCATGCTACAGGGGCATATGTTTCACCATGTTCATGAAGGCCTCATTTGTGATAGCCAGAAGCTGGAAACAACCCATATGTCCCACAATGGAAGAATAGACCAAAAAAATGTGGTTCATTTACACAATGGAATACTACTCATCTATTAAGAATGAGGACACCATGAGTTTTGTAGGCAAATGGATGCAACCAGAAAAAAAACATCCTGAGGGAGGTAACTCAGACACAAAAGGACATGCATGATATGTACTTCTGGGCCTGTGCAGAAGTTTTCCATGGAGATCTCTGGCCCGGCCTGGTTCAAGATTTCCAGGGAAGGGAAGAGAGTGCGGGCAGGGAGAAGAAGTTGCTTTTGCTACTTCTGCTGCTGTAGTTGGCTCCACCTCAGTTTCTACAGTGCCTTCTCGGTTACTCAGTTACTCCTCACCACCCTGCTCTAAATTGGGTCAGGTTGAGCTGATGAGAGTCCAATTAGCCAGTGAGGAGTGTGGCAGAGCTTCAGGCACCACTTCGGGAGAACAGACTTCTTTCCAAGTGTTACAGCTCTTAGGACAGAAGGCTCAGATGATGGAGTAGTTCTCCCACACCTTTAATCTTTCCAGATAGGATTATTATATATAGTTTTGGGGTCAGTAAGGATCTGACAACAGTTACTTCTCATTGGTTGAGAGCTTTAGGAAAACCTTTTTTTTTTTGCATGTGGGAGGGATTGGTTCTGCTCCTACATGACTGATGGCCACGTTCCTCTATGCGTGGGGAGTGGAGGGGGCTGTAGCTTCAACAGGACAGGGGCGGGCAGGAGGCACCTTCCATCCTATGCAGGTGGAAATAACCACCTACTGGGTCACCAGGCTTCCAGACCTTTGCTAGACTAGGTACTATGCTGCCTGTGCAGAACCAACCACCCCACAACTCCCCTCCCCCTTTTTTTCTTTTTATAAGGGAGAGGTTTCATCAGAATAGCTGTCTAAGATGTTGGCAACAGTTTGATACTGAACTATGACCTGATTGGTAGTGATATTTGCAATGCTACTCATCTGCTGCTTTAGAAACCAAACGAGACAGGGTGCCAAGAGAAGCAAGGGACCAAGAGGAAGAAGAACCCAGGCTATCAAGGGGTTAGCGTACCAAGGGGTAGGGTTGTTGGGAGTATAGTGGGCCCAGTGGTTCTTCAGGATTGCTTTGATCATTTGTATATCTTGTTCTACTAGCCCAGATTCATTGACATAAAAGCAACATTTCTCCCTGAGAAAAATGCAAGCCCCTCCCTGTCACACCCAGTCAGACAGCAAGGCCTAGTTCAATGAGCAGAGGGATGAAGATCTCTCTTCTTGCTTTCTCCCATCTTCAAGGTGAGTTCTTCAGGGTCATAGAGATAAACTTTTGGACAATTATGATGGGGGTGCAGGAGCCTTGAAAAGGGGTGGTAATACAGGTACCTATGGTGCCTTTGCACCAGAGGGGAGCAAGATGGTTAACATATATGGATTTGGTGATGGTGCTGTTACAGATACATGTAAGATGGGATTTTGAGGAGTGCCCTACAAGGCAAAGAAGAGGGGTTAGGTCAAAGAGAGGAATGTCCTGTGCTTTTCTCATGTGTAGGGTTCTATGTAGGTCATGAAGGGAAATGTTAATGGGAAAAGCTGCTAATAATGGCTAAGAAAGAGAAGCACAGAAAAAGCATTGGGAGGAGTTGGGGATAGTTGTTAAGTGAAGGAGGTCAGCTACATATTGGATATATTGTAGTCAGGAAAGTGTAGCTCACAGCTCCTTCAGAGACTGATTTTCCTGTTGTATAATATTAGCATGCATGTATAAAGGCTGATTTGGAGGCAGGAACGAGCTCGCAGGAGATGTGCAGGTCAGCAACTGAGTATTTGTCATAGCCACTGGTATAAAGTTTACCCTTGAATCTAATCCGCTATGGATTGCTAATGGAAAACTGAAAATGAGTGTTAAGGTTAGTGAACATAGTGCTGCCACAATTGGTGGATTCCATTCTGCAGCTCCAATATCTGCAACCTCCAGATGTGGAGATTTCTTAGAGACATTCACCTGTGTTTATGTAAGGAAAGCAGAGAAAAGGGATGGGGATAGTGGAGATGGAATCTAGATCTAAACGCATCTCAATCCTGGCTCGACATTCTTCAAGTGGACAGTCCTGGGTCCCTATAACTTTGTTGTGTTGGTTGTATTTATCCCTAATGTAGATTCTCCAGTGGTGGGTGTTGGGAAGACTAAGGAGAGTTAGCATGAAGAATTACAAAAACAGCCAAAAGAGTAGAGGAGAGGGGGCTTTGTGGAGTAGTCATCATGGCCTGGGCAGTAGTCATCAGGTCATGGATGTCCCTCTAGGAGATATTGTTCTTCTGGGTGTGATGTTTCCTCTGCCTCCTCCTCTTCTTCTGTCTTTGATCTGCCAGCAAGAGGTGGGCCATCTTCTTGGTTGTTGGGGTGGTGTTAGACATTTCTGACAGAAACCCAGATAGGCTTAATCTGGTTTTGTAGCAAAACACAAGCAAAACCCCTCCCAGTTGTAAGGATGGGGTCAGGTCCCTTCCAAATTCCATCCAATGTATCTTGCCATAGTACTAGGATGCGGGGAGGGTAATTTTGTTGTGTGCCAATGGAGGGAAATAGGATGTTTGGAGTTTTTGTAGATGTCAAAATATGTTTACGGTAGTCAGAGCCCTCATTAATTGTACATTAGGGGGGGATAGGTGGTTGCCTTTTGTTTTAGGTGTTGGGTCTTTAGGGTTTGATGTATTCTTTCTATTATTCCTTGGACCTGGCAGTTGTGGAGAATTCCTGTATGATGGGCAATTTCCCAGTATGCATAGAAGATTTTGAGTTGGGAGCTAGTAAGGTAGGGCCATTATCAGTTTTTATCTGTTGATGAATGCCCATGATGGCAAAGGTGAAGAACAGATGGTGAATCAATCTTTTGGTGGGCATTCATCCTTCCAATGTCCTGCCTCTCCACATTTGAAGCAGATTTCTTGTTTGTACTGCTGCTTCAAAAGCCTGAGCCACGAATATAATCTGGTGTGATATAGTTCCTATATCTTTGGTTTCCACAGTCTACCTATCGTGATGTTCCTCACAGAGAACCTGGCAAGCAAGTCTGGATTCAGAAGTCATACCTTCCCATAAAATGGTTTTAAGAAGGAAGTCTCTGTCTGTGGGGTTGGGAAATTTTATTTCTAGGCTCATTTTGGTTCTGAGAATAATATCAGATAGGGATTATCTAGGCTTTTGATGGAGGGAGATCAGGGAGGAGAGTCTCCTGACCTTCAGGGTGTAGTGAGCCCATTCCAAGCTTGGGTTGCACAGAGGCAGACCTACCTGCTCATAGTACCTGGCTGGCTAGGTTACCTGCTGTGTTTCAGTCGGAAAGTCTTCCTGGCCAAAAGTTCATTAAAATCCCATAGGGTGTTGCCTCTGCCCTGGTTTTGCCTGACTTGCTGATGACATACATCTTGAAAGAAGGCTTCTCATTCCAAAAACATTGGTCCAGGAAGGGCAGAATGACAAATATTTCTCCAGTCTTGCAGGATACTTAAGTTGGCAATATGGCTCTATAGGAGAGAATTTGTCCAGGGTGTGTGGATGTCATCTTCCTTTACTGTCTGCCCAAGATGTTTTAAGTCTGAGGCTTGGAGTGGGTACCAATTAAGGGGTTTAATTTGGCTTAGGTTGATATTAACCAGGAATGATTGAACGGTTTGGATTTTTATGTTCTGTGTGAGACTCCTGAGTAGCATGGGAGGTGCGGTTAGTTTTTGCAAGAAAGCCTTGAATATTACAAAGTTGTTGGATGGTAGATGGTTGGGGGTAAGGGACTGTGGAGTTAGGTGGGGCTTCGTCTATGAGTTTTGAAGGTATTTTGCTTTTACAGCTTGGAGAAGGGGGAGGAGAGTTACCTCTCTCTGGTTGATTGTGGGGAGGTGAATTAAGGGAGAGGCAGGTGGAAGCTCCTTTGTTTTTTTAAAATGTAGTCTTGCTTTTGAGTGGTAGAGGGAGAGGCAGGATGAGCAGATGGTTTATGTAGTGTCTCCTCCAAGGAGTAAGGAGGCAGGGTTGGGTAAATGGATTTTTATTTCCCTTTTTAGTTGGGTAAGGACTGTAAAATCTTAAATAGAGTGGTTTTTAGGATCTTGATCTGTGGGTTCATCTGACTGAGGGGGCTCAGGAGTGGTGTTGCTAACAGTCTGTCCTATTTTAGATGGCCCTATGCATTGCCAAATTGCAGCTAAGATTGGCAAAACATCATGGGAAGGTATTTTTCCTTCTTGGGTATCTTTGTTTTTGATGAGATAACCTCCTCAGATCCATGAGTCCAGGCTATAAATATTATCATTGGCCATTCATTGAGATATCTGAAGGACTTCTTTCTAACACAAGAACACAAGGAGGGTTTTTTTGTTGTTGTTGTTTTGTTTTGTTTTGTTTTTATAATCTTTATTCCATGGTGTTTGAGTAGGGCACATATTTTCCCTACCTGGGGAGATTTTTTTTTTTTTTAATGTGATGGTGAGCTGCCCATGATAGAAAAGGGGAAAAGTGCTTGTCTAATGGGAATCATTCCTTTGGCCTATTTAGCTTTGGGGGATTCCACTGATGTCCAAAATGCCAAGCCTTCTGGCAGATTTAAGAACTGGCAGCTGCCCTTTGGCTTTTAAGTGGCTGCTACATTACCAGGTTTTCTTTATGTTTTAAGGAGAAGTAAGATAAAGAGTCTTTGCCAACTCCCCTTGTGGACTGTCAGGATTTAGACAGAGGCCAGAGGTACCTTCATCCAACACCAGAGAGTAGGTCTGGCCAGGAGGCTTCAGATACCCCTTTAGTTTGTGCAAACTGACTGAAAAGACAGATTGATTGTTTCCACAGATGGGGGGTGGGGCTCACCTTCCCCCAGTATCTGTTCAGTGCAGTTGTGTTCAAGACTTACATTGGGTGCCAGCTGTGGGTCAGTATAGCAGTGCTTTCCATGGAGATCTCTGGCCTGGCCTGTTGTGAGAGGTCCCTCAAAGAGAAATGAGTATGGGCAGGGAGGGGAAGTCACTTCTTTTTTTTTTTTTCCTGAAATTTTTTTTCATTTTTTTATTAGATATTTTCTTAATTTACATTTCAAATGCTATCTTGAAAGTTCCCTTCCCCCTCCCCCTGCCCTGCTCCCCTGCCCACCCAATCCTACTTCTTGGCCCTGGCGTTCCCCTGTATTGGGGCATATAAAGATTGCAATACCAATACCAATACCTCTCCTCCCAATGATGGCCGACTAGACCATCTTCTGCTACATATGGAGCCAGAGACATGAGTTCTGGGGGTTCTGATTAGTTCATATTGTTGTTCCTCTTCTAGGGTTGCAGACCCCTTCAGCTCCTGGTGTTCTATCTCTAGCTTCTCCATTGTGGGCCCTGTGTTCCATCATATAGATGACTGTGAGCATCCACTTATGTACGAGACCGCTGTATCAGGGTCCCTTCAGTAAACACTTGCTGTCCTATGCAATAGTGTCAGAGTTTAGTCACACTTCTTCCACTTCTGCTACTGCAGTTGGCTCCACCTCCATCTTTGCCATGCCTTCCAGGTTACTTGGTTACTCCTTGCAGCCCTGTACTGAGTCAAGTCTGGTAGTTTTCTTATGTACATTTTTGGAGTGAGTAAGAGTCTAGCAACAGTTACTTCTCATTGGTTGAAAGCTTTGGGGAAACTTTATTTGCATGTGGGAGGGCTTAGTCCTGCTCCTATATGACTAATGGCCACACACTTCTCTGCAGGGGGCTGTGGGAGGCTGAAGCAGCAACAGGGGCTGGGGGTGAGGCAGGATACCTTCTGTTCCATGCTGGTAGAAATCACCACCCATTCGGTCACCAGGGTCTCAGATCAGAGACTCTTAGGTACTAGCTTACATTAATTTTTGACCCTGCAGTTTTAATTAGGAATGGATATGGACAAAGATGCTTACTTTTACCCATGCAAGTCATTGGCAATTCAGCTAGCCAATTACCTACAAAATTTTGGAATGCTGAACTCTTGATTCAAAAACATGTGGAAGGGATTGAATGCTGCAAAACTGGCCCAAAGGCAGCTTTTTGCTAAACCTACAATCAGGTACTTTGAAATGCTCTTTTTGTTCTCTTCCTCTCATCCACCTAACATACACCATCTGTCAGATCATGTCGGGTCACCATGGCCAGCCTTCCATTCATCTTGAAAGAGACACAGAGCTTTTGAAGATTTTTATTTCTCATGAATTTTCCAGTGAAAATTCAAGCAGTATCCTACTGCATTAACACTTCTATCTGTGAAGACCAGAATATAGCTTCTATATATGACAAAAGAGCTTTTGGTTTTCTTAGGCTGAACAACATATATGATTAATCATGATCACTGCACAATGATTGCAATTAATACATATGTATTAATAACTCTCAGGCTTTAATATGAATAAGATTTAGTACTGGGCCTTATTAGAATTAGGGTTCAATTTAATTTATAGATCTAAAACTTAAACAAGGATCAGGGAACAAGTGCTGCAGATGGTCCTGGTTTTGGGGCTATAATTTCAATAGTGGGAGTTGAAGATATGGAGTCAATTTTAATAGCTTGGAGTAAGTCTAATGAATAATTACAATAGAAAATTAATCAAAGGAAAAATGGTCATTTGACTTACCTATCTCCTTATAGTATTTATTTTCTTACATTTAATAAAAACAGGAGCAGACAATACTATATTTTATGATGCATACTGTGGTCAGATATTACTATAAAGAATGCAAAGCCACAATTTAATAACTTCACTTAACTATATCTTTTGTATTTATAGATCTAAAACTTAAACAGGGATCAGGCAATAAAGCTGATTGTACCAGTTAGACTGCCCTGACATATACTGCACACACAGATACTTAATTTTTGCAAAGTATTGTTAGTGGGTTCTAGAGTTAATCAACTCTATAGAAGGCAATTATTTCTTTAATATTTACCCTTGGAATAAACATGTAATTAATTATATTGTAGGTATAGAACACGCCATATGAGAAAAAGAAATATACCTATATCTTTACAGAAGAGAATTAATGGTGATTTTTAACAAGAACACACACAGGGCTACAAAGACAGTCAGCTGAGAAGTTAGGAGTTACTGATCCTTAGCACTACTCTTTCAGTACATATACCCGAGTTCATATTCCATCTCCCATGTTAGGCAACTCACAGCCTATAATCATGTGGAATTCCAGCTCAGAGGAACTGGTTCTCTCTTGAAGATTCCATAAATAACACAAAACATTTGTCACTTATACAAACACAAACACACACATTTAAAATAAAGTATTTGAAAGAAGTGAAACATTATGTAACTTCTAGGAAATGCCATATTATAATAGATAATATGATTATATTTTACTGAAATTGAATATTAAAGGTCAATAAGGTGACCCTCAACTATAAGATGCAGTTAACACAGGGTTGCTTATGAATTAGTTTAAGTATGTTACCTTGCATTTGTAAAGCCTAGGCTAACATGTGTAGATAAACTAGTAAATAATGGCCTTTAATAATACAGGTTTGGACTATGGCTTCCCTATTCCATAATCTCATGCCTTTGCTCCTGATACTTTAATATATATTATGTTTGCTCTCGGTGTTTTAAAAGCATGATGGATATGTGCTTAAAATGGTTTATAGTCTTCAGAAAGACAGATATAAAGTGCTTAAGAAATGTCAGCATTTTTACTACCACTGTCATTTCTATTGCATATATTTCAGGAGACAGTTGGGTTGTATTTTATTATTCATTAAGTTACATAAACTTTGGTTTGTTATGTTAACTGTTGTTGAGTTGTATCAGTGACTTACACAATTTTGATATTGCCTACAAACTATTACCTGGAGAAAAATATGGATGCTAAAATGCCTTCTTAATAGTTTCTCATAAAGATGTGCCAACTATGGCTTGGCCATTGTATTGGTTGCATGGTATAGTTCTTAGGCCCGGAACAGAGAGAGCAGGACATGGACCTCCACCACTGTTGGTGGTTGCTGTGAGTGTAAGAATAATGTACATATTTTCATGTTCCTCCAGTAAATTCTTTTCATGTTAACATTAATGTTTTCATGATAATGAGAAATAGAATGAGTCCAGGATATGGTTTGTCTATGTCTTTAGCAAAAATGGTAAACTATGAGACTTTCAGGATACGAGTTTAAAAATACATAATTTCTCAACTATACAAAATATAGGGAAGAAATTTGAATTGTATAAGGAGCTTCACAGATCTAAAAGAAGAGAGGCAGCTGCCAACTTGAGAAAGATAATAAGAAAGGAGACAATCGATTTTAGGGTTTGGTGACCACAGGGCAAGGTTTCACCCAGCTAGATTACTGTCTCTGCTTAAGAAAGGCAGACAGAGCTCTGAATTTGTTTCCAATGTTTAAAAAAAAGTCCTTCTGTCTCTTTCAAGAATCAGAGATCTGTGGTCATAGGATGCTGATTAACAAGAAAATCAAAAGTGAACCTGGGATAATGTCTGAATTAATAAGTCAATAAAAGACTGATTTTTTTTTAATCTATATGTGATACAGAAAGATTTTTAGAATTGCAAAAAAAGGTAGTGTGTGTGTGTGTGTGTGTTTGTGTGTGTTAGAGAGAGAGAGAGAGAGAGAGAGAGAGAGAGAGAGAGAGAGAGAGAGAGAGAGAGAGAGAATAGTCTAGAAAAACTGCACTGAGCAGAATATAGGCCTAAAGTTTGCAACCAACAATTTGACTTCAAGTCATTTGGTTTTCTGCTCTCAGACCTCCTAAGAAGCCCTCCTCAAGTCAACACTCGTCGTCCTTGGTAAAGATGTACCTTCAGAAACATCCCAATTTTAAAAAAGATTCTAAGATGCACAGCAGTGTATTCATTCCTTGAATTAGATTCTATTCCTTGAATGTGAAGGTTATGATAACACCATCTTTAAAAAATCTTAAAAATTTAAAAACTCTTATATATTTATTTATTTATTATACTCTATATCCCATTCCCCACCTACCCTCTGACTGCTTTATATCCCACACCTCCTCCCCATCCCACACCGTCTCCACATGGATACCCCCTCACCCCACCCCACCTAACCTCTAAACTCCACAGGGCCTCCAGTCTCTTGGTTAGGTGCATTATCTCTGAATGAACACAGACCTGGAACTTCTCTACTATATATGTGTTGGGGGCCTCATATCAACTGGTGTATATTGTCTTTTTGCTGGTCAAGTGTTTGAGAGATGCCAGGGGTACAGATTAATTGATATGGATGGTTCTCCTCCTGCAGGATCTCCCTTCTCCTCAGCTTTTTTCAGCCTGCCTTAATTCAACAACTGGGGTCAGCTGCTTCTCTCCATTATTTGGGTGCAAATATCTGCATCTGACTCTTTCAGCTGCTTGTTGGGTCTTTTGGAGAGCATGCTAGGCCCTTTTTTGTGAGTGCTCCATAATAGTGTCAGACCTTGGGACCTCCCTTGACCTAGATCCCACTTTGGGCCAGTTGCTGGGCTTTCTTTTCCTCAGGCTTCTCTCTATTTCCATCCCTGCAGGTATTTCAGACAAGAACAAGTATGGGTGACAGTTTTGACTGTGGTATAGCAACCCTTCCCTCCCTTGATGCTTCCTGCTGGAGACCAGCTCTCTAAGTTCCCTCTCCCTACTGTCAGGCATTTCATCTTAGGTCCCTCCTTTTGAGTCCTGAGAGTCTCTCACCTCCCAGGTCTCTGTTGCATTCTGGAGGGTCCCCCAACCTTCCACCTCCTGAAGTTGCCTGTTTCCATTCTTTCTTCTGGCTTTAAAGATCTTTTCCCTCACCCAATACCAGATCATGTTCCCCTCTTCCCCTTTCCCCATCCACTTTCCCTCCCACATCTCTCCCCATATTCTTAGATTTTTTCCCCTGGGAATTTGATAGAAATGCTGTCTCTGTGAATATATTTTCACTGCTTTAATATGAATACCTCTCAATGAAGACACTCAGAGTGTGAGGATATAAGTACTTGTTTGTTGATAATTTTTCATCTCTTGGTACTCACTCTCTGAAGATTCAGAATTCTATCAAACAGTGTCTTAATATAAAATCTGACAACCCAGCTTATGTAGTGCTTTCTTACTGAAAAATTTCAATTTATTTGTAAACACAACAGTAATAGTTTTTATCATCACCATTTACTTTATTGATTCCTACCCTGATGTTCTTATTCAAAACATCTGTTCAAATTTCCCTTGAAATGTCCCCTGTAGCACAATAATGTAAAAATAAGTAATAGATCAATAAACCAGGTTTTATGATCAAATCAAATAGGAAAATAGTGCTGCTCTAATGCCTTTCTGAGAATCACACAGCATCCTACTGTATGCCAAACCTAAACATCTATATGACAAAATAGCCTTTACAATACTATTTAATCCCAATTTTTCTAGAAATAATTTAACAATATAATTCATACTAATATCCTCAGGATGTAGTGATTTGTGCATAGTAACTTGGAAACAACTGTTGTGTATTTTATAAAGCATACTTATATTTAATCTCTTACTCAGTAATTCACCAGTATCAAAACTTTGTAATAATTTTTCAACTTAGTGATTACTTTTGGCAAAATATACTCAGCAAAATGTATGTTGTGTTTTCTACCTCAAATATCCTAATTGCAAAGGACCTGAGTTTAGCACACAAGCTATCCCATGGTTTGCTCAATGATGGGTTTCTGTAAGCCAACTCCATATGTTTTGCAAATTTAAGAGATGCTTTTTTATTTTTACTATTGTTTTGTATAAGAAATGGTTGAACACAAAGTTGAATCTATAAACATCATAGGGATAAATTCATCTACATTGCATCTTCTGCTATTAATTTACTCAGAAGTAATATTATGAGATAGCAAAATTTGCTGAAAAATTGCTTGGCAGAAGTGTGGTAGGCAGGGTAGACATAAACACGTTAACAATATGCATCTGGGCCAGGAAAAACAAATCCAAATAATTGGAATCCAATGATAATGGACTATGAGTAACTTCTTTTGAGCCATGTCAATAATACTGGATTTGTGTGTGTGTGTGTGTGTGTGTGTGTGTGTGTGTGTGTGTGTGTGTGTGTGTACAGATATAGATGATATAGATATTATAAATGTTTCCCAATGATTAATGACAGTATTCAGAAAGTACTATTTTTGTTCTTATTTTTTGAAGATAAAATGCAGCCCTGGTAGTTTAAAATGACATCTGTGGTCACATACCTAAAAAAGAATGTAGGATTGAGTTCAGATAGCCTGGCTTCACAGATTTCTCTGTTAAATCCCTTCAGAAGTACCCTTATTTATTGTTAAACCCGAGCTATTTCTTGAAAGCAAATAAATTATTTGAAGAACGTTTGAGTTTGCTGTAAATTCCTTAAGGCCATTCCTTTCAGTTTCCAAACTGTATTCCCTTTGGTCACAGAAACCTTTATCTAGGTGAAAGGGTTCAAGTGGTATTAAATTCTCAATACCTGGAATTATTATGATCCCAAGTGACTGTTAAAAAAGCTTTGTAAGTCAAGTGTTAAGGGAGGAGAAGCCCTTGGTCCTGAGAAGGCTCAATGCCCCAGTATAAGGGAATGCTAGGACAGGGAAATGGGAATGGGTGGGTTGGTAAGCAGGGGGAGGGTGGAGGGGATAGGGAGTTTTCAGAGGAGAACCAGGAAAGTGGATAACGTTTGAAATGTAAATAAGAACAATATCTAATAAAAAATAAAAATAATCTGTTTCAAAATAATATTCTTCTATATGCTTATACCACATACATTACCATAAGATTAACTCACAAGTTGTTTTTTTTTCATAATAATATTTTAAATACTATCTTCATGGTGATAATCTTAAATATGTACTTTTAAGTTGAAAACTTAATTCAATGAAGATATATCTTTCAAGGGAAAATCCTTTAGT
The DNA here is from genome assembly GCA_902729485.2 of Mus minutoides. Taxonomy (NCBI): domain Eukaryota; kingdom Metazoa; phylum Chordata; class Mammalia; order Rodentia; family Muridae; genus Mus; species Mus minutoides. Next base: position 995,170 of record LR753368.1, read on the forward strand.
TGAAGAGAGAAATAAAGAAATGATTGCAAAAAAAAAGAGAAATGATTACTATTTAATTTGCACATGTTATACAAAAGGGATTATTTATAATAGAGAATTTAATAAAATGTTTTTTTAATTTCATTTTTTACAGTGTATTCTCTTAGGGAATCTGTAATTAGTATATAAAATTGAGAATTTTTAACAATGACAGATTATTTGAAGCTTTCTTCTTCAAGACCCAGAGAAATCTTGACATTTTGAATTTTAAGAATAAAGTCTAGCCCTTTAAAACATTTTCAATTTTTCTAAAATTTCAATTACTTTTTACCTCATAGACTGTATATATTTTTTCTTGAAGAATCTGAGTTTTAAAAAAATAACAAAACTATTATTTGATTTCATTATTTAAGTTCATATATGCATGTTCCTTTTCTTAGTTATGGTATGATTGTGTATGAGTATGCCTGTATGTCTGTGTACCTGGATGTCTGTGTGTGTGTGTGTGTGTAGATGTTCATACATATTTGGATTTTTTTTTTTTTTGGAGACAGGGTTTTTTTTTTGTTTGTTTGTTTTGTTTTGTTTTGTTTTGTTTTTTGGTTTTTGGTTTTTTTTTTGGTTTTTTGAGACAGGGTTTCTCTGTATAGCCCTGGCTGTCCTGGAACTCACTCTGTAGATCAGGCTGGCCTCGAACTCAGAAATCCGCCTGCCTCTGCCTCCCGAGTGCTGGGATTAAAGGTGTGCGCCACCACGCCCGGCTCATATTTGGATTTGAATTGTGTATGTGAGCATATATTCTTATTTGTATGTGTGTCTCTGTATTGAAGCATTGGGTGTTTTTCTTGGATTGCTTTTCGTATTTTTGAGATACATGGTCTCTCACAGATTTCCAGGAATTTGATCTGTTATGAACATTGATATAAATATTTTTCTCTAGGGGCATTTGTTGTCCTTTGGTTGTAATCCTAGAATTGGTCCAGCTGTATCATATTTTATTTTTAGTCTTTAGAGAATCCTTTACACGGATTTGTATAGTGACTGTAATATTTGACATTCCCATGAACAGTATGTAAGTACTTTATTTCCCTATAACCTGGGAAGTATTTGATATTTGTCAATAGGAGACATTTATAGTAAAATGAGATATATATTCCTTTTTTTTATTAGATATTTTCTTCATTTACATTTCACATGTTATCCCGAAAGTCCCCTAAACCCTCCCCCATCCCCCACCCTGCTCCCCTACCCACCCACTCCCACATCTTGGCCCTGGCATTCCCCTGTACTGGGGCATATAAAGTTTGCATGACCAAGGGCCTCTCTTCCCAATGATGGCCAACTAGGCTATCTTCTGCTATATATGCAGCTAGAGACATGAGCTCTGGGGGTACTAGTTAGTTCATGTTATTCTTCCACCTATAGAGTTGAAGACCCCTTCAGCTCCTTGGGTACTTTCTTTAGCTCCTTCCTTGGGAATCCTGTGTTCCATCTAATAGCTGACTGTGAGCATCCACTTCTGTGTTTGCCAGGCACTGGTATAGCCTCCCACGAGACAGCTAGAGATATATATTCCTAATAAAAAACAATGTTGAAAACTTTTACAAATATTTATTAGCTACTTTTATTTTTTGAACTTTTTATATAAATGTATGCTCCATTTTTCTTGGGTTGTTTATTTCCTTGTTGTTTAGTTTTAGAGGCTCTTTGTATACATTTAGGACACAGGCTTTTTGAGTCTTATAGTTTGTATCATCACTGAGTTGACAGTCTCCTATGCTATATCACAGCTTTATAATATTAGGGAAACCTTTTTGTTTGTTGCTGTCTATATATTCTGAGTGATCAGAGTTTCGTTTAAAAATTTATTACCATTGCATTTATATTATGATGGACTTGTTTTTCCTCTAGCAGTTTAGTGTTTCAGGTTTGACACTGTTATGTTTAATTCATTTCAAAATAACAATTGTACATAATGAAAAGGATAATTTTAAAAATATTATTGAATATTTGTTATGTAAGTTTCTGTTTTTAGGATATTTCCATTTATCTTTATCATATAATTTGATTATATTCTCCCTCTCCATTACTCTTTATCTCATTCTGCTCTCTTCTTTCAACATAGTTACATTTCTACCCTCATGCCATATGTCATAAAATATTATTAAATATAAATCTTATTATTGGGTAAAAACAGTTTGCTATGCGTTAAAATAAACTATTCATTTACTTGCCAATTGTATTTGTGTAACAAATCATAATAATAATATAGTAGGATTATAATTGAGGGGGCAAGAGCCAATTCAAGCCATATTGATTATTTTATAAATCCCTACAAATATGTGTGAAACTCAAGTTGGAATAAGAATAAGCCAATAGATATCTCAGTCTTCTATAAGGTAAGAATATACCTTCTATGCAAGATACAAAAGCTTTGTCCATGAAATCTAAACAATATGGCAATGCAAAACCTTAACTATGACAAGATAAGTTTGTAAACCAATATGGATGAGGAATATGATTTAAAAACCACACATATTTAAAATTAAAACAAAAAAATGGGCAACAGAATTTACTGGTACATAATAAAGAATAAAATTACATATTAATAAGAAATGTATGTGATGTGTTTTTACCCTATTCTGAAAGATGCCTTGAGAGAATATTTAAACTCCCTTAAATCAAGCTGCTTATAATTCAATCGAAAAAGTAAGGAAAATAAGAAAGGGAGAGATTATGTTAGATAGTATATGTTCAGGGCTAAATGGCTCAAGCAGCAAGTAGCATTGGAATTCAACTACAAAGACATCCCAAAGAAAGAGAAGTTCCTTTTCTTTTAGAAGAGTTTTATATTTCAAGATAAAAACCATGATGTCACAGATTGTTTGGATTCAATAAACAGCTCACATAGTGCAGTCCCCATAATATGAATAAATTGATTATCCCACTAACTTTTTTTCCTTTTGTATAACTTTTATTTATTTTTTATTAGATATTTTCTTTATTTACATTTCAAATGCTATCCCAAAAGTTCCCTATACCCTCCCCCTGCCCTGCTCCCCCACCCGCCCACTCCCACTTCCTGTCCCTCGCATTTCCCTCTACTGGGGCATATAAAGTTTGTAAGACCAAGGGGCCTCTCTTCCCAGTGATGGCCTACTAGGCCATCTTCTGCTACATATGCATCTAGAGACACGAGCTCTGGGGGTACTGTATAGTTCATATTGTTGTTCCACCCAAAGGGTTGTAGACCCCTTCAACTCCTTGGGTAATTTCTCTAGCTCCATTGGGGGCTCTGTGTTCCATCTTACAGATGAATGTGAGCATCCCCTTCTGTATTTGCCAGGCACTGGCATAGATCAGAATCTATAAAATTAAGGCAACTGAAAGGAAAATTCTTGTCATTTTTTTATAGTTAGTATGTGCATATGAGAATTTATTAGTAACTTTGAGACAATGACTAACTCTTAGTCTTCTCACAAAACATGCTGTAAACGAAAGCCTATGATTAAGGATATTTACTCATGTGGAGACCATTTCTCAGAACATTGGAATGTGGTTAATAACAGGAATTGGGTGCTAACTAAATACACAGATGTCATCTATACTGTTTTTGCCATTTCTGTTTAGATGAATTATTTTCATGTTTTGCTATATGCAATTTATCTAGTAGTTCTATTTTCCAGCAGTGGTTATAACTCACTCTCCTTTCCATATTTCTCATTTAACATCTAAAGTTTCATATCTCTCCCACAACTCTAGTCTCACATTGGACATGTCACTAGCAGCTTTAATAAACATGCACTCAGTGACAGGCACTTGTTAGCATTCTGAGGCTTGGCTGTTTTAGTGAGTTACTTAATAAGATACCAGCATTTTTCATCATTTTGTCAAGAATTTAAATGTATCTCTCAAATTTGTATGATGAAAATTGTGTTCTCCAAAACATTGAGAGGCAAAATACTGACTTAGTTGACCTCTGAACAGTTTTATGCTAAAAATAATGCATAGAAGAAGAACTTGATTATGCTGTAAATGCATTTCAAGCTTTTCAAAATATTCTCAAGTATTACTTTTCTGCAAACATTTCATTTTATTCTATTGCCTTATGTTTGTCATTACACTGTGGCTGATGTGGTATTGTGAAATTTCATTATGCAATAAATAGTTATTTTGATAAACAAAGTGATTAGATTTAATTTTAATAAAATATTAGATTGTATAAAATGGTTTTCCCTGTTGGGTGCTAATATTAAAAAAAAAGTTTCTTCTTGTGTGGTGAGCTGAAAAATGCATTATGAGTACATAATGAAAAATTTATACCATACATTTTTAAAAACAAAGGAAGAGAGGTGATCCTTGGAAATACACATATGTATGTTATATGTATGCGGATGACACAAGATTCTTGATATTGTTGATTTTATGATAAGTAGATTACTTCCCTTATTAAGATTAGTTACAAATAATGAACATTTAAAACATAGAGAGAAAAACAACAACAACAACAAAAAAAGAGCTGGGTGTGGTGGCGCAGGCCTTTAATCCCAGCACTTGGGAGGTAGAGGCAGGGGGATTTCTGAGTTTAAGGCCAGCCTGGCCTACAGAGTGAGTTCCAGGACAGCCAGGACTACACAGAGAAACCCTGTCTCAAAAAAAAAAAAAAAAAAAAAAAAAAAAAAAAAAAAAAAAAAAAAAAAAAAAAAAAAAAAAAAAAAAAAAAAAAAAAAAAAAAAAAAAAAAAAAAAAAAAAAAAAAAAAAAAAAACACCGAAAAACAAAAAACAACAAACAAACAAACAAAAATAGAGTAGCACAGAATGTTCCAATTCATTTTTCCTACTCCAAATCTTTCCAAGTAGTGTTCTAAGAAAATTTTAAAACTCAATTAAGAATTGTAGTTGTACTGCCTATGAAAGGTAAATATGTCTGACTTTGTAAGTTCATGCAACTCTAATTACATCTGAGTAATGAAAATTATGTTTCCTACCCCTATATCTATAATTGCATGCTTTATATGCATATAGCCCATGTTTTTGTTATTGTTCTTATTACTTTTTAATTTTTAAAAATATGTTCAGTATATGCTGATTATAATTTCTCCTCTTTCTATTCCTTTCAATTCCTCTCCATCTTTCTTCCAATATGGATCCAGTTTCTTTCTCTCTTTCATTAGAAAAGAATAGACTTCAAAGAGATAACATATACATATAACAAAATAAAATATCATAAGGTAACACAAAATAAACTCAAAGAGCAACAAAAAATATACAGCATATTGAAGCTGTATAAACCAAATCAATAAAAAGAAAAAAAAAATCTAGAGAAACTACAAGAAGCCAGACCCACTCACTAATTTACTTCCAGGGTCTTCTAAAAAGTAAAGTGAAACTTATGACATATATGCATACACATTTATAACACACACACATATATGTAAACATATATACATATATATGTATATATGTGTATGTATATTATACATATATACATATATACGTATATACGTATATACGTATACACACACACACACACACACACACACATATATATATATATATATATATATATATATATATATATATATATATATATGTATAATATACATCATGTAGACCCATGTAGGCTCTGTGCTTGCTGCTACAGTCTTTGTAAGTTCATATGAGTTTTCCTTAGTTAATTTAGAGGTCCTTGTTCTCCTGGGACACTCCATCCTGTTTGGCTCTTACTGTTTTTTCACTTTCTCTTCTTATCTCTAAGTGGAGACATTCTAGTGTGTGTTCTATGGTCTCACTCTTTGTAATGTTTGCCTATAGATCTCTGTATTTTTTCAATCTGCTGCAGGAGCAAGCTTCTCTGATGGTGGCTGAGGAAGACACTTACCTATGACTATATCTGAACATCCTATGGAATATTTTATTATTGCCTTTTAAAAAAGATGAGGCATGTTTGGTTTCATACTCATTCTCTGGTTCTTGGCTATCTAAGGAGTATATAGTATGGGCTTCATTTCATGGAGTGGGCCTTAAGTCAAATCAAACATTGGTTGGTTTCTCCTAGAAGCTTTGTGACACCATTACCTTTGCGTATTTTCAGACTGGCTAGATTGTAGATGAAAGGTTTGAAGGTTCTATGGAGACACTGAAGGCACCAACTCAAGACCTCATGAGTTTTTTGTTATCTTCAGAAATGGAGTATTGCTGTCAGTTTGCAGAGAACTGCCAATTGGTTGTTTGGGGATTTCCGTGGGACACCCTTGGCCAGAAGGTGGTTGGATATAAAGCTCTTATAGTACTAAAAGCTTCATTTTGTAGCAATTTATAGACAATTCGAACATCATATCTCTCTTTATTCAGAGACTTTATTAGCATTGCCTTCATTAGTTCAAATGCACCTTGAATCTATATATCTTTCCCCAATTTCCTCCGTCAAACCCATTCCTGCTTCTTTGTTATTTCCATAAGAAAGAGAAAATTTCATATCTACTTACTAAGGAAAAGAAAAAGCTTTTCTGTCATTTTATAATATGTGTTGAGAATCTGTAGTGACTTTTCAAAGTGTTCTTCCAGAATTAGAAGGAAAAGCATGTGGCCTCCTTAATTCATCACTGAAACAAGGCACTGCTTTTTATTTCTGGCTGGGATTTAGATTAAAGCTGATATTTAATCCACAGGATAAATGCTAAAAACAAACATTACTTTGTAAATAAGTATATTTACACTTTAATGCCTCACCTTACTTCATTAGAAGCTAGTAGGGCTATATCCTCAGGTTACACTGCTGGAGACAAGACAATAAGCCAGGGATAACTATGCCACTTTAGTCCCAGCTCCTGTCTACAAAGCTCAGTATCATTCTTCTTGAAACAAGCCTATCTTGTGAAATTTCTAAATCTTTGTAACATTCATAACTCTGTAGTTAAGTAGATTTTGTTATTCAAAACACTTGGAATTTTATTGAGTCTATATTATATAGACTCTGATTCTTTACAGAAAATGACTTCCTTGAACTCTAGAGGAAGATACTTTTGTGTCAAATGACTTAAAGTGTTTTAGTCATTTTTTTTATATATTTGATTTGTTTTGTTATTGTTGTTGCTGCTGATTTATATGTAGAGATGTTTCACCAAATTTCACAAATGTCTAAAAAGAAAAGAATAACCATGAAACAAATTTCGTGAGGCAGAGTGGGGAGTAATATTACTCTACAAACTAGGGATATAGCTGAATAATACAGATTTGCTTAGCACTACATACATAAGATTTATTGCTTTGTTATAATTTTTTTTTTCATAGAGAGATGGAGCAGAAGGCATAGTAGTGGTGACAAGATGAGGAATAAATTTTTCTTAGGTTAGGTTTATATATTTTATACCCACATATGTACTAAAGTTCAGCTTTAAAGTTTCAGAAATGTAGGTGCATTTATTGGGTGTCTCATACATTGAGCTTCAGTTTTCAAGGCTGCTTCTTCAGTGACTGAATATTTAACAATCTGTGATTGTGGCCTTGGTTTAACTGTGTCACATAGCAAAGGATACTGCATTACACAAACATAGACACAAATAAAATTATAAATACAAATGGCTGATATTTTTACAGCTTTTTACTTTATATAATGTTTTTCTTTTTTAATTATTAATTTATTCAGTTTATATACCAATTGCTACACATCCTCTGCCTTTTTAAGTCTCCTCCTCAAAGAGACCCTCTGGCTATCCCCCTTCCCTTCTTTTCAGAGAAATGGGATCCCTCCCCTGAGTACCAACTCTCTTTAGCATAGCAAGTCACTACTGGGCTAGGCAGATCCTTTCTGCATGGAGGCCATAAAAGGCAGCCCAGTTAGGGGCTCAGCATCTACATATAGGCAACAAAGTCATTGACAGTCCCCACTGCAATTGTTGGGGAATCCATACAGAGACCTAGCTCAGATGACTGATTTTTAATCTCTGTGATTTTAGTTTTAATGACTGAGAATTTCACATGAATACAAAATGTATTTTGATTAATCCACTCTACTTTGCCTTTCCTCTAATATTTTTACATCTATATATGTCACTCCCAATTTTTATATTCACACTTAAAAGATATAATCACTGAATCTTAGTGCTGTCAGTATGTAGATAGTCATAGGGCTGTCTGCTGAAGCAAAATACTCCCCTAAGAAATTTACCTCTGAAGAAAACTGTCTCTTACAGAAGCCATAAACAGTTTTCTATTGAGGGCTGGGCCTTCATGAGCTTCTTTCTCATTCAGGTTAGGATTTTGTTTGACTTGGTCTTATGCATACAGTGATAGTACTGTGAGTTAATATGCTCATGTTCTCATCATATCTAGGAAACACTATTTCACTGCAGTTATATTGTCATAATATTCTTCTTGTCTCATACTCTATTAATTTCTCCTACAGTCATTTCCAGGTTACCATTCTGATAAATATTTCCCCTACAATTAACCTAAACCATAACATAAATTTAGGTCAAGGCAAAGAAGAAATCACAGTATAAGTCACATTTTAGTGACTGGAGTCTACTTTGTATCACCTTTGTGAAGTTGAATTCTCTCTGTTGGGGGTGGAGAAGGGCACCTGGATTCTCCTTAGCATATTCAATGAATACTTGGAAAGGTTGTTGGCTATCACTGCTGAAACATTATTAGTGTTAAGTATCTTCACAGGGAAACATGAAGTACAGAAAGAACAAAGCCTTAAATATGTGAAAGAGTTCTGCATAAAACAAACAAAAACCAAACAAACAGACAAAACATAGGGTATGAGAGAGAGAGTCAACCAAAAAAAATCATTAAGTGCCTTAGCATTCAGTGGAACAGGACCTTGATGATGGTTTCTTATTAGATAATCTTTTCAGCTAGGAGAATGAAGTTACTTAGCCACTGTCCCTCATAAGATGATGTGAAATAGCTATTTCCCGACAAAGCTTATTCACATTTTTCCTTGCAGACTAAAGGCAAAAATGAAAATCAGTGTTATTGTCTGAAGCTATTACATGATTGAAGAAATATTAGAGATTTATCTGAGAAAGCATTCTGACAGGACAGAAAAACAAAATGAGATTAGCATCAATTTGACATTGTATTAGGAATACAGCACAACAAAGAAAGAATATTATCAGCTTACTTGAGGTTTTAGAAAATTAATTTACAGCTCACCCAGATAGATTGAGATATGGCTTTATATATGGATTATTCTGCATTTGGGATATATCCACTTCATAAGAATGCTCATGAATTCCAGAATTGAGGTGGACCATACAATATTTCCATTTGCAACAAAGATTGCATTTAATAAATAAAAATAAGACAACCAAGGAGTTTTGTTTGCTTGTTTTGCTTATTGTCTTTGGTCTTGAGTGCCTTACATACTTGAAAGTAAGGAATATTTTTGAGGTGTTGGACAATGGCATAATAAAAACGCACTGAGAGAATTATTCCTGAGTATTCTCCATAACCTGAATAATATACCATATTTCTGAAGGCATACTTTCCTAGATAAAAGACAATGGAGGAATGAAGCTTTCTTACCTGGAAATATTATTCCTACTGGTTAGCTCTCATATTGTAGAGCAATGATATGGGTGATTCAGTAGGAGACAAGTAATCCTCAATATACTCCAGGTGTGAACAATGAAACTATAGCAACTGCTCTGAAAAGATTTGCTAAATGGTGCAATAGTAACATGAATATTATAAAAGTAAAAATTCATGTTCTTTATGGATCTCAGTCCTGTTCCATGGGATAATATCCATATCTGGCATGGATAGAGCAACTAAGAACTCAGGGAAAGTTAAGTCGTGGGACTTAGGGAAAATCTGATAGAACTATTCTACTAAATGGACAAAGTATCAAAACAATGCCTAATGACTTACTCCTTTACTCATTGAACATTATATTCACCAGAAGTCATCGGAGAAACCTCTCCTTGAAGTAGCTAGTAATTAACAGAGAACACTAATTAGACAAGCAGAGAGTCAAAACCCTAAGTTGGTCAGTCATTCAAACCACTCCCAAAACAAGGTCCAGGGATCTTTGTAAAGATGGGGGAGAAGGATAATAAGTCTCTGTCTTATACATAACACCAAGGAAACACTTTACAACATAGAATTTAGAAAATGTAGATAATGGACTCATAGTGATTGGGGCAGCATCATCAAAACCTATACAATCAGTAGTCAGTAAACTTACTAGCACAGAGGAAAAAAGAAGACATGAAATCCCACTTCTAGATGAAAGAATGTTAACATTTAACTAACATTTGATGGATCATAGTTCAAGAGGGAGAAAGAGAAGAAAGAGAGAGAAAGAGAGATAGGGAGAAAGAAAGAATATAACAATAATTTTCTTAATTATTGTGACACTACCACAAACCATGGCTGGACCAAACAATTCCATAGCCTAGCAGGGCAGCATAAACTGGATTCTAAGGGAAAGAAGAAAAATTAATTTTAAAGTTGGGTGAAATAGATAGGGGTGGGTAGAAATAGAGTTAATGGAAATACTTGGTTTTGGGGATGAATACATTTTATGAAATTTTCAAATAATAAAATATTAAAAATACAATAACTGGAATGTATTAACGAAAATCAGAACCACTCACAAATATGAGTTTAATTGCATACAATCAACTTAAACATTTTCGTAAGAGAGCCAGATAATAGAATCAATATTTGTCCATGAAACTATTACTTACTTTTTCTGTTTCTGAAGTAAATAACTGACTACAGCAACATAAAGAGGTAATTATTTTTATTTAAATTGCAATTTTCAGTCTCCATCTTCAGTAATTTAACGTAGAGGTAAAATTGTTGTGAGGCAGAACATGTTGATAAAAACATGTGTCAGAGTATAATCTATCAGTGATGACCAATAAACACATACACACACACACACACACACACACACACACACACACACACAAAGAGAGAGAGAGAGAGAGAGAGAGAGAGAGAGAGAGAGAGAGAGAGAGAGAGGATATTAAGGTTGAAACTCCAACCTTGGAGTTTCAGAAATACTTAAGTTATTTTCTCCTTTCCATTCATCACAAAATGATACATCATTAACACAATACTTCCTGAGTTCTGTGAACTCTAGTTCCTAGTAGTCACGGTTTCTTTGCACAAGACCTTCCAAAATTGATAGTGAATATTTCCAGTGTTATCTCACACTTTGGTTATGCAGAAATGCTTCTCTGGGTATTTCAAATGAAGGATAAGTGATCAGTGTCTGGAATAGTTTTATGATAGACATTTACTAGATGCCCACAATGTAAGTGTATAAGTATGAATGAGATACAAAAGATGAGCTGTATAAGTACCTACTAGAATGATTCTTACTGACCTAAAAATGTTTAATGTTCAAGGTACAAAGTAATGGAATACACTCTTGTAATTCTAATCTGAAGTTATGAACAATTCCAATTTTAGCAATGCCTCTACAAAATTCTGGGAAGATGAGACAGTAGACAAAGTGCTTGTTGTCAAAGCATAAGGAGATGAGTTTATATCCCCAAACCTCACATTATTCCAGTCACAGCAGAGCCTAGTGGACAACAATCAAACAAAGTCTAAATTTCAAGCTTCAAATTTACTAATAGAACCTGTGAAAAATAAAATAAAATGAATAAAAATAAGCCTGTGAACTGTAGAATGAAAACTCTCAATATCTGCCCCTGAAACACATACATATTCACACACATGAACACAATAAAAGGAAAAAAATTTCCTCCAGTATGAGTCTACAGGTTAACTGGTGACTTTTAAAATGAAATGAAACAAAACAAGACTTTAGAGAAGATTTTAAATGAGTGTAACACAAAATTTACAGAAAATATTACCCTGAATGAAGAAACCCAGTCACAAAAGAATATACATGGTATGTACTCATGGATAAGTGGATATAGGAAAAAAGCTTAGAATACCCATAACACAACTCACAGACTATATGAAGCTCAAGAAGAAGAAATTCAGTAGTGTGAATGCTTCAGTCCTACTTTGAAGAGGGAATGAAATAATCACAGGAGATAGAGGCAGGGAGTATCTTGGGAGGTAGACAGGAGGGCAGGGGAAAAGGCGGACAGGATAAGATATGAGAGGAGTCAGGATAGGTGTACAGAGGTTCAGGACATTAAACAGAGGTGTGAAGCAGTGTGGGATGGGGAACTGAGGGTAGCCACCAGAAAGTTCCAGATGCTAGGAAAGCAAAAGGCTCCCAGGTCCCAAAAGGGATGATATTAGGTGAAGTATCAAACATAGGTGATAGAGAACCTGTAGAGACAATATTCAGAGGTTAGGTACAGCCCTCAGTTGAGGAATGGGGCCACTCACCCATCTCAAAATTTTTAATCTATAATTGCTCCTGTCTAAAGAAAATACAGGGACAAAGAGTGGTGCAGAGAGTGAAAGAGAGGCTATCCAGAGACTGCCCCACCTGGGACTCCATTCTATATGCAGCTACCAAATCCAGACTCTATTGCTGATGCCAATAAAATACCTGTTGACAGGAGCCTGATATTGCTGTCCCCTGAGAGCCTCTGAAAGAGCCTGACCAATACCAATATGTATGCTTCCAGCCTAACATTGTACTTAACATAGGAACCCCAGTAGAGAATGTAGGATAAGGACTGAAGAAGCTAAAGGGTTTGAAACTCCATAAGAAGAACAACAATATCAACCAACCAGATCCTCACTCATCCCCAGCTCCCAAGGACAAAACCACCAATGAAAGAGTACACATAGAGGGACTCATGGCTCCAGCTGCAAATGTAGCAGAGGATGGCCTTATCTGGCATCAATGGGAGGGGAGACCTTTTGTCCCATGAAGGTCCGATGCCCCAGTTTAGGGGCATGCTAGGCTGTGAGGTGGGAGTTGGTGGATAGGTGGGGGAGCACCCACATAGAAGTAGGAGGAGGGGAATCAGATAGGGAGTTTCTGAGGGGAAACTGGGAAGGGAGATAACATTTGAAATGTAAATAAATAAAATAGCCAATAAAAAACAAAATTGTAAACAATTTTTTAAAATGGTGAAATAAGTTAGAAATGTTTGTATCTGGATTTATCACAAGTCAGTGTCGATAGTATACCATGAAAGGGCACTTGTAGGAAAATCCTAAATAGAAGGGCTGGTGGGTAGGTTTTGAATACTTTGTGCTGGGGTCCAACCTTGACAGGAGTCAGGGGTCATCAAGGACTAGGGATACCTGGTAGGCGAATAAGAAAACATATGAATTGAGGAAGCTGACATGCTTGCTTTTTTTCAGTGAGTTTTCTGAACTCTGGAGTCAGAATGCTAATATAAACTTGACTCAGCCACTGTCTTTTATTAAAATCATACAAGGA
>LR753368.1:1008597-1039933 GCA_902729485.2 Mus minutoides
TATATATATATATATATATATATATATATATATATATATATATATATATATATATAAAGTGTGTGTGTATGTATATATATCCCAACCACCACTCTCCAGTGAGATCAGGGGCAGCAGTAGTGCAATTACAAAGTCAATATCTTTCCCACATGTGGGAGACAGTATGGTTTTATAAAAGGACAAACGAAGTCATATTGCTAATTTGCAGTCTTTGGATATACAATCTGAGTCAAGCATCCAGGACCTCATCTGTATGACCACCAACTTCTGTCTTAGTTAGGGTTTTACTGCTGTGAACAGACACCATGATCAAGGCAAGTCTTATAAAAACATTTACTTGAGGCTGGCTTACAGGTTCAGAGGTTCAGTCCATTATCATCAAGGTTGGAGCATGGCAGTATCCAGGTAGGCAGGCATGGCGCAGGCAGAGGTAAAAGTTCTACGTCTTTATCCAAAGGCTGCTAGTGGAAGACTGACTTCCAGAAAACTAGGGTGAGGATCTTATGCCCACATCCACCTACTCCAACAAGAGCATCCTTACTTAACCTGAATAGAGAATTCCTAGGGGATTGCCACTACCATCCCTGACCTGAGGAACACATTGCTGACCTCCTGGGAAAGTATGTTAATCCTTTCTCACCTTTGCAATAAAAATGTCCTGTTTTTATTATACAGAATCGAGACTAAGACTGGGGGAACAGCTGCAGGTTTACTCATCTCTATCCGCAGCTCTAGGTTACTTTCATTTCCGCCTTGAGCAAGTAACTGTAACATACATTCCGCTTGAATTCACTTTAATATTATTGGAAACATCTAATTCCTGGATATCAAGAGGATTGCCACTAGGTCTTTCCAGGTCACTAAATATTGTTCTAATCAAGGAAGAAGAAAAAAGAATGGACAGTAAATAGATAAGAAAGATAAGTGCTAAAAATTGTTGCAGAAATGACATCATGAGTTGCTTGTGCCAAAGAAGTAGAACTTGAGGCCTCTCAGTACTCATATTTGGGCCCAAAAGAGGCCATAGCCTCAAGCCCTGAGACAAGGTACCCTGGCAGGGATTTTTCCTTGTCATCAGGGGTCCCCCACACCTCGAGCTTAATAGGAGTTGTCTCCAAAATCTTTAGAATGAGTAAACCTTATACTTTATGTTATTGGCTTTTCATATTCTTAATTATTCACTCCAAAGTGTTTTACTTAGTTTTATCAGCATATCTGTACAAAGAGTACCTATACTGGAGAAGTGGAAAATATCACTGTCTGAAAGGCACTAAAGTCTATGTAGTTGTCACATGAGTGAGACTTAGGAACTCTGGAAATTATTGGGGAAGACTTAAAGACTATAGAGGAAGTACAATCATTATGTAAGACAATATGGCCATGTCTGCTTACATGAGCCTATGGTACAGTTCATCTTGCTATTATTTAATATAATTCTAAAACAAAGTAGTCAGTTCTGATTGTGTTTCTTATAATGTATTAAAGAATGTTTTCCATATTAAGCTGTTCTCCAGAGTTTAACATTTCCTAGTATAATTATATAATGATATGGATATTTTTAATTGATTATTATTTGACAAATATTATATGTATATGCTATATAACTATTAGCCATATGCTTCTAAACTTTCATAAAAATCAAGTAAAGTATAATACAAAACATTTCTAAACACAATTTTATTTCATTTATAAATGATCATAATTTATGATGTTTTAATATATATCAGTCTGAATATCTTTCTATAGATTAAATAAATTTAATTAAGGACTTGAACAATTTTTCATCTAATATGTCATTCATATAATAAGGACTATGTTTTACTTGGTTGTTTACATTAATTTTCCTTATAATATTTTGCCATTTTCAGAAAATTCAGAGAAGGCATTTTTAAGGACACAAAATAAACATAATTTATATTTACTTTGCAAGAAGTACACTACAATGATGACAGGGTTTTTTATTTTATTTTATGCTGACTACTTAAAAGTGTAAATTATTCCAAAATTACAAAAATCATTTTAACTTATTTTCAATTTTCCATTTTAGCGCAGTATTCTCCTACTCAGTGTCCAGGAAGGGTAAACATTTGGAATGTAAATAAGTAAAATTATTTAATAGTAAAAAGGAAAAAAAAGAAATTAATTAAAGTGTGATTAACTGTTCCAGAAAGCACAGTTTGAATATCTTAACAGATGTAGATCACTAAGCTATTTTTCTGTGACAGAGCTTAGAACTAAAAGATATAGATAAATTCTCCAATGTCACAGATAAGCATTTTGGAGTATCCAACTCTCTTGTTGTTAGTATCCTATACTATACTCCTGTGACCATAATCCACAAAATAAAACTGCTTTTGAAATTGGCTTTCTTCTTTCATAGAGTTTAACAGTGCATGAGGCTTAGGAAATTTATTATTTTAGCTTGCATCCTGACAGAATGTTGATGCCATTCTTATGATTTACTATGGGATGAAGAAAATATTGTCAACCAGGCATGTCAATGCATATGTCATTACATATTACATTTGTTCTATATAACATTTCACATGTATATGCAACTAATATTGTAGCAATAAAATAAAAAAGAGTCACTTTGGTTCTTTTACCTATTAAAGTACTGGCTCTCAGGGCCTGACTTCCCAGGGTAAGTCACATGCTATCCTGGACATTTATATTGAAACCAGTTTTAAAATTAGAAACTCTCGAGGCAGCAGTGAGGAGATAAACATAACATAAAGAATGTCTCTCTATTTTTGCTTTATGGTATTCCATGGACTTGGGTAAATCTTCTCTCTCCCATCAGAATTGTACTGTCTTTACTGCTGCATGTTTTTCCCATCATAATGCTAGGACTATGCCATTAGTTGAACCATGTGCTACCTGCGTGTTCATCAGTGTAATATTATGGTAGCTATTTTAAGTTATTATTTTAGTTTTTTCCTCATCAATGATTATTGGATGATAAAGCAGCCTCATTGATGAAGGAGATTTATAGGAATAAGTATTCCTAATCAGAACAATATGTATTCCAGGAAGGCTATTTTGACACAGAAAAATATTCTCTTAAGATTTCTTCAAATTACATCTGGTGATGAGAATAAACACTTATTACATATATTTATAGTCTGTCCTTCAGGGTATTTGGAGTGCTCAAAAGGGGAAAGAAAGCAAAACTAGGAATCACAGGAGCCTCATTTTATGCTCAGTACTAGAGATACAGTATACAGAGTTGAATTACCTTTTTTTTTGTTCTATTGCTGTTCTACTATGAGAAGAATATGCATTAGCACTTCAGCAGGGAAATTTAAAGAGTGTTATTCTATTTATTTTAAGTGTCATACAATTATGAACTCATTTATGAGTCCATTGTAATGCTAAAAATTATAATTAATATATTTGCATAATATGTAGTCTCATAGAAGTTCAATTATAATAAAGCATTTGCTAAATGTAGCATGAAATAATATTTCCAGAGAGATAGTCTGAAGCTGGAATTAATTTAGCCTGTCAGTGTATAGTCGTTATCATAGATGAGGCCTCAAGAGTCTCACTGGGGATTCCTTGGCCCATGCTCCATTCAACTACACTTATTCCTAATTTGAAAACATTATCCTAAGGATATTTGATATATGAGAATAACAATACAAATAAAGTTAGTGTTTTTAACATTTAAAATTAGCTTAGTACAACCTGGGATAGACATATAAAACTAGATTGTACCAGAATAAGGAACTACTAAGGAGGATCACCAGATCGTGGTCCGATGTCACCTTCCAATGAGATAATGACTTATAACTACAGAAAGGAGATAGACGAAAAGATATGGATACACTGATTACACATACCATTGTCTAAGAAGATGATGTCAGGATTCAAGTTCCAGGTACACACTCTGGGTTCTCAGGGCAAAACTCTACACAGGAAACATGAAAACAAGACTGTGTTGGTTAACAGTTTTCTGGATATAACAATCATTTATTTTTTTCAACATTATGCAGAAACAAGGTCATTTTCAGGAAAAAAATGAACATGCTGGAATTTGGTACATCATATGGTCATCATGCATGGATGGTAAGGCTGCCTGCTCAATCTGTCTTCCCTCAATACACGAGGAACCATTGTTTGTATTATTTTTATTAATATATATTGTAAATGATAGCCCTGAGTTATTGTCTATGAAATCATTTTTTTTCAAACCATACTGTATGGTTGTATGTATAGATAACTAGCTAAGATAAAACTAAATTTATTATATTTGTAGTGTTTCATTCTTTGATATAATTAAAGGTTCTATTTGGCCAGAATTTTAAGGCATGTTTTGTAGTTATTATGTATTATCTTTCATTTTTATTCTTCTCAAATATAAATTCATTTTCCTAAAAATATTCTCTTTGATCAATCTAAGTGTGCTTTTTAATTTTTATAAAATATAAATTTATTTGTAACTACCTAAGTTTATTTTAATTTATGGTGTGTTTCAAAGGTATTAACTAGATCTAGCTGATTTATACTATTGTTTCAAGTTTCTAATCTGACTCATTTTGAATATGGGATATTGATATTACCACACCCTATAATTGAAATGTTTTATCCTGAATTTCAATCCTGGAGGTAAAAAAAAAAAAAAAAAAAAAAAAAAAAAAAAAAATAAAAAAAAAAAAAAAAAAAAAAAAAAAAAAAAAAAAAAAAAAAAAAAAAAAAAAAAAAAAAAAAAAAAAAAAAAAAAAAAAAAAAAAAAAGGAAACAGAAGAGTTTCTGGCAAAAAAAAAAAAAAATTACAAGCACAAGGAGCACCAAGAATATACAAGATGTAGAAGATAAAATCTCAGGCACAGAAACTTTGAATATTCAAGATACAATTTGCAAAACACAAGAAAATCAAGAAGGAAGACCAGCACCTGGATACTTCATTCCTCCTTTGAATAGGAAACAAAATACCCATGAAAGGAGTTACAGAGACAAAGTTCAGAGCTAAGATGAAAGGATGGACCATACAGAGACTACCCCACCAGGGGGGATCCATCCCATAATCAGTCATTAAACTCAGACACTATGGTATAGGACAGCTAGTGCCTACTTAAGGGACCCTGATATAGCTGTCTCGTACAGAAGTGGATGCTCATAATCATCAATAAGATGGAACACAGGGCTCACAATGGAGAAGCTAGAGATAGAACCCCAGGAGCTGAAGGGGTCTGCAACCCTAGAAGAGGATCAACAATATGAACTAACCAGAACCCCTGGAACTCGTGTCTCTAGCTGCATATGTAGCAGAAGATGGCCTAGTTGGCCATCATTGGGAAGAGAGGCCCCTTGGTACTGCAATCTTTGTATGCCCCAATACAGGGGAACACCAGGGCCAAGAAGTGGGAGTGGGTGGACAGGGGAGCAGGGAGGGGGGAGGGGACTTTCGGAATAGCATTTGAAATGTAAATTAAGAAAATATCTAATAAAAAATTGAAAATAAAGAATAAAGAATTATAATGATAAAAAAAAAGAATCGCAGGCACAGAAGATATGATAGAAGAAAACCCTACATTTGTCAAAGAAAATAACACATGTAAAAAATTCCTGACAAAAGCCATCCAGGTAATCAGTGTCATGAGAAAGAAGCTAAAGCCACCCAGTAGAAAAAAGACAGCATTTTCAACAAATGGTGCTGGTTCCACTGGCAGTCAGCATGCAGAAAAATGCAAATTACCTCCTTATCTCCTTGGACAAAGCTAAAATCCAAGTGGACAAAGGATCTCCACATAAAACCAGATACATTGAAACTCATAGAGGAGAAAGTGGGGAAGAGCCTCCAACACATGTGCACAAGGGAAAATTTTCTGAACAGAATACCAATTGCTTATGTTCTAACAACAGGAATTGACAAATGGGACCTCATAAAATTGCAAAGGATACTCTCAATAGGACAAAACAGCAACCAACAGATTGGGAAAAGATCTTTACCAGTCCTATATCTGATTGAGGGTTAATATACAAATTATACAATAACTCAATAAGTTAGACTCCAGAGAATCAAATAACCATATTTAAAAATAGGGTACAGAGCTATTTCATCTATGGTATATCAAACAGCGAGAAGAACCTAAAGTAATGTTCAATATCAGGAAGTCATCAGGAAAATGGAAATCAAAACAGCCCTGAGATTCCACCTCATACCAGTCAGAATGGCTAAGATAAAAAACTCAGGTGACAGATGCTGACGAGGATATGGAGAAAGAAGAACACTCCTCCATTGCTGGTGGAATTTCAATCTGTTACAACCACTCTGGTAGTTTCTCAGAAACCTGGACACACTACTACCCAAGGATTCAGCTATACCACTTCTGGGTATATAACCAAAAGATTTTCCAACATATAATAAGGACACATGTTCCACCATGTTCATAACAGGTTTATTTGTAATAGCCAGAAGATGAAAAGAACCCAGATGTCCTCCAACAGAGGAATGGATACAGAAAATGTTGTATATTTATACAATGGAGTACTACACAACTATTAAAAATGATGAATTCATGAAACTCTTAGGCAAATGGATAGAACTAGAAAATATTATCCTGAGTGAGGTAACCCAATAACAAAAGAACATACATGGTTTGCACTCACTGATAAGTGGATTTTAGCCCCAAAATTCTGTATATCCAAGATATAATTCACAGACCACATGAAGCTCAAGAAGAAGGATGACCAAAGTGTGGGTGCTTCATTCCTTCTTAGAAAGGGGAACAAAACATTCAGGGCAGCAAATACAGAGAAAAAGTGTAGAGCAAAAACTAAAGGAATTGACATCCAGAGACTGTCCCACATGGGGATTCATCCCATATATACTCAATAAACCTGACTCTATTGTAGATGCCAAGAAATGCTTGCTGAAAGGAGCCTGATATAGCTGCCTTCTGATATGCCCTGACAGAACCTTACAAATACAGAGGCAGATGCTCACAGACAATCATTGGACTAAGCGTGAGGTCCCAATAGAGGAGTTAGAGAAAGGACTGAAGAAGCTGACGGGTTAATATCTACCAAGATGAACTATCAATTCTGAACATCTATCCACCAAATATAAGGGCACCCACATTCATAAAAGAAACTCTGCTAAACTCATAGCACAGATGCACCTCATAGAATAATAGTGGGAGACTTGAACACCCTACTCTCATCAATGGACAGATGATGAAAACAGAAAATAAACAGAGATACAGTAAAACTTACAAAAGTTATGAACTAATTTTTTTAAAGAGACATTTATAGAATATTATATCCTAAAAAAAGAAATACTTTCTTCTCAGTACCACCTAGTACCTTTTCCAATTTGACCATATAATCGGTCACAAAACAGGCCTCAACAGATAAAAGAAAAATGAAATTATCCCATGGATCTTATTAGATCACCACAGACTAAAGCTGATCTTCAATAACAACATAAATGATAGAAAGCCCGAATACACATGGAAGCTGACAACACTCTACTAAATAACTTGGTCAAGAAAGAAATAAAGAAAGAAATTAAAGACTTTCTAGAGTTTAATGAAAATGAAGCCACAACATACCCAATCTTATGGGACACAAATAAAGCATTGCTAAGGGGAAAACTCATTGCTCTGAGTGCCTCCTTTTTTTTTTTTTTTTTTTTTTTTTTTGAGATAGTATTTTTTTTTTTCAAATTGTTATTAGATATTTTCTTAATTTACATTTCAAATGCTATCCCAAAAGTTCCCTTCCCCCTTTCCCTGCCCAGTTCCCCTGCCCACCCACTCCTACTTCTTGGCCCTGGCGTTCCCCTGTACTGGGGCATATAAAGATTGCAGTATCAAGGGGGCTCTCCTCCCAATGATGGCCGACTAGGCCATCTTCTGCTACATATGGAGCTAGAGACATGAGTTCTGGGGGTTCTGGTTAGTTCATATTGTTGTTCCTTTTCTAGGGTTGCAGACCCCTTCAGCTCCTGGGGTTCTATCTCTAGCTTCTCCATTGTGGGCCCTGTGTTCCATCATATAGATGACTGTGAGTATCCACTTCTGTATGAGACAGCTAAAAGAAACAGCAGAGAACATACACTAAAACCTTGACAGCACAACCAAACACTCTAGAACAAAAAGATGCAAATAACCCAAGAGGAGTAGAAGGCAGGAAATAATCAAACTTAGGGTTGAAATCTACCAAGTGGAAACAAAAAGAACTATTCAAAGAATCAACCAAACCAGGAGCTGGTTCTTTGAGAAAATCAACAAGATAGATAAACCCTAGCCAGACTAACTAGAGGGCATAGGAACAGTATCCTAGTTAACAAAATCAGAAAGAAAAATGGAGACATAACAATGGAAACTGAGGAAATCCAAAATATCAACAGATTCTACTACAAAGGACTTTACTCAACAAAACTGGAAAATCTGAATGAAGTGAAATTTTTCTAGACAGATACCAGGTACCAAAGTTAAATCAGGGTCAGATAAATGATCTAAACAGTCCCATAACCTCTAAAGAAATAGAAAGAATCATTAATAGTCCCCAACCAAAAAAAAAAAAAAAAAAGTCTAGGAACAGATGGGTTTAGTACAGAATTTTATAAGACCTTCAAAGAAGACCAAAGACAAATACTGTTCAAACTTGAGCACAAAATAGAAACAGAAGGAACATTACCAAATTCTTTTGGAAATCATAGCTTGGTTCTATGACATAATTAGTAATAACTAATGTAAATAGTTCTGCAACAAATGTTGAGATGCATGGTTTTATGTCATATATTGACTTGGAGAGCTTATATTTAGCAGCCTGGACTAGTATATCTGGACCATAGGTAGATTTGTTTTTCTTCTTCTTCTTCTTCTTCTTCTTCTTCTTCTTCTTCTTCTTCTTCTTCTTCTTCTTCTTCTTCTTCTTCTTCTTCTTCTTCTTCTCCTCCTCCTCCTCCTCCTCCTCCTCCTCCTCTTACTCCTCCTCCTCCTCCTTCTCCTTCTCCTTCTCCTCCTCCTCCTTCTTCTTTTCCTCCTCCTCTTCTCCTTTCTTCTCATCCTCCTCTTCCACCTTCTTCTCTTTAAAAGAAAGTTCATTGATTTTAATAGTGCCCAGAGAGGTTGAATGTGTTTACATTCCTATATTTCCACCAGGAATTTATTTATTTATTTATTTATCTATTTACCTTCCCACTTATTATTTATTTATTTATTTATTTATTTATTTATTTATTTATTTATTTTCTTGACTTCAGTTCTGACTAGGGCAAAATAGAATCTTAATGTAAGTTTATTTGCATTTTTCTGGAAGTTTTTTTGACATTATAATTTTGCTTGTATTTTTATCTACTTCTCTGTCAACATTTGAAAATTGTTTATTTCATTAGCACATTGTTGATTTAGTTACTAAATGCCATTTAGTTCAAAAATATTTGCAAGCTATAGATACTAAAACTCTGTTAGATGTATGACTAGCAACATTTCTCTCGTATGCTATAGAATACTTATTTTCTTGATTATTTCAATGACTATTTGTTCACAAGCTTTTAAATTTCACACAGTGTCATTTTTCAATTGTTTGAATCACTTCTTTAAAGGTTTTTTATTTTTTTATTTATGTCTATGTCTGGGTATTTTGATTAGATTATGTGTATCATATAAGAATAGAAGCTCAGATGAGCAGAAGGGCTTTCAATACTCTGGTACTATAGTTGCAAGTCTCATGTGTTTCCATGTAGATACTGGGAATATAATCTTGGTTTTCTGCTAGATCAACAGCTGCTCATAATCCCTCCATTTGCATTACCAAAAAAATATGTGCCACTATTTCACTGTAATATTGAACATAACAACTTTTAAATTAAATTTAATGATAAAAAGTTATTTCATAATTGGTTAGAATTGGGGAAATCCTCAGAAAGGCATTATGGTTTTAAAAAGAGTATACATTTTACTTGGTTGCATCCAGCCAAATTTAGGAAATAAACAAGTGTTGATTAATTAATTAATTTATTAATTAATTTAAAAAGTAGACTGTGTATACAGCCACATTTAATCACAGCACAATAATAGTGGGTGACACAGACATTACTTTCATAACTATAACAATATAATTTTTACCAAGATAGAGAAATCATACATGAAGCTGCTGGCAACACTCTTTAGCTCTATGTACCAACTGCAAATTGATAAAGGCTCCTCATGTCAGATATGAATCTCTGAAGCTGTTATAGAAAGATCAGACACTTTAAAAATATTTACATAATCATGGACCTTCAGAATAATACTCTAGTTCTCAAGAAGTAATGCAAATGAAAGGATGGACCATACAGAGACTAACTCACCATGGGATCCATCCCATAATCAGTCACTAAACTCAGACACTATTGCATAGGATAGCAAGTATTTACTGAAGGGACCCTGATATAGCTGTCTCATACAGAAATAGATGTTCACAGTCATCTATAAGATGGAGCACGAGGCCCACTTTGGAGAAGCTAAAAATAGAACCCCAGGAGCTGAAGGGGTCTGCAACCCTAGAAGAGGAACAACAATATGAACTAACCAGACCCCCCAGAACTCATGTCTCTAGCTCCATATATAGCAGAAGATGGCCTAGTCGGCCATCATTGGGAGGAAAGCCCCCTTGGTACTGCAATCTTTATATGCCCCAATACAGGGGAACGCCAGGGCTAAGAAGTGGGAGTGGGTGGGCAGGGGAGCAGGGCGGGGAAAGGGGGAAGGGAACTTTCAGGATAGCATTTGAAATGTAAATTAAGTAAATATCTAATAAAAAAACATTTTAACTTGTCTGATGTTGAAAAATTCTTTTTGGAGAAAAAAATTTCTACACAGTGCTTTTTGATGAGAAATTGAGAGTACTAGGTTATTATTTAAAGACATGTATTCGAATATTTTTAATATATATATATATATATATATATATATATATATATATATATATGAGAGAGAGAGAGAGAGAGATGAAATTGGGAGAAAAGATATACTGCATACTGAGGTGATTATCGGAACTGGGAAAGGGAAAATAGAAGGTGGATAGAATCAAAATTCAGTTGAGGTATATTTATAAAACTCAATACATTAACAAATACTACTATTAAAATATAGGTGTAAGTACACAAAATAGAAAATAACAAGAATGAGTAATTTCTAAAGTTAACTAGGGTATTTGTAAATGTTGACACCTGAGCTCAAAGTTAGTATGATTAGAAAAAATTGGGTTTTTATACATTGGCTGTTGTTAATTAAGATAGATATTACACCCAAATTTAGTGTAAATCTTTTCTATGTGCCCATTTATTGCAATTGCCATGCTACAGCTCACAGTCGTTACAGTCATTTACTTTAAAAACTAATTTGCTCATGTAATGACCCTGTATTTGACTTATGGTGGTTTCACATAGTTCCTGAGAAGAAAATTTCCCACGAGTAAGAAATATTCTGACTCTGACTTGTTGAAATCTGGTATCATCAGTAGGGGTTTAGTAATTCACTGTAAATGATAATTTTTTCTCAGCTAAATCCTCATTGTCTTCAGAGTAACTCCGTTCCTCTTCACATATAATTTCATTCAATGAGCTAGAAAAAAATTAGATTTTCATCAGAGGAATCTATTGTAATGTTACCCTGAAAATCATTTAGCCTCGTCTGTATTCAGAAAATAATGCTATTAGGGCAGAAGGGTAACAAAGCTCACACTTCTAATTTGCTTTGACTTTTCATCATTAGCTTTGTATTGTGATGGGAACTATGCTACAGGAATTCTTAAGTTGTACTTTATTTCTCAGGCAGTAAATCTTTTATATGGAATGAAGTTACAGCTAATTTCTTCTGACAAATAAGTTACAAGACATTTGGGAATATGTACTTAAATTTACACACTTAATAGATACTCATATTCTGCCTTATAAAGAAATTGAAAAATGTTATCTTTACTGATAGAAGTATTTGCAGATTACTTATTTCCTTTTTAAATGAGAAAATACCTCTATAATTAATTTATATATTATTACATATCTGCCATATATGTCATATATATATATATGCTAATTTCGGCACAGATACAGAGATACAGATGGGATAAAATAAACTTATGTCTGAATTAATCTGGAATCTTCCCATCTTTCAAGTACAGTTCAGTGTAGTTATGTAAAGAAGACATCTGGGGCTCATAATAATCTCCATTTAGATTATCAATTGTACCTGGCTACCTAATATCCAACTCTACACTCCTTTATTTGCCAGTTTGTGTGAAAGACTGCTTTGCGCATGTACAGCTTTTTATTCAATAGGAAGAAATGATGAGACCATTTGCCAGGTGAAAGTAAAACTATTAAAAGTATGCCATGGTCTAGAAACATTAACTGATATTAATTTGTGTAATATATTTAATTTAGAATGTCTTGTGCCACACTCAATGAAATAAATCATCCACCCATTTACCAAAATAAATGGGTTCTGTTGTTTCATATATTTATTACAAATTACATTTTAGAGAAAAGAAGTACAAAAAAGAAAATACACAAACAAAAATCTAACAGACTCAGTGGATTTCTAAAAAAATGGGGAATATTATAAGGAATATAATCTGGATACATCATCTTCTAAGATATAAATATCTTGTTTTTAAAGGCAAAAGAATACTCCAGTAGTTTTTTTTTTTTTTTTTTTAATTCAGAAGGTCATTCTACCTAGATTTGGTTCTATCACAAGCTGAGTGTAAGTCAATTTCATGGCATACTTGTAAACTTTCCTGAATTCCTGGCCCTGGCATTTAAACTCAGTCAACCTGGCCCATTCTATCACATTTAATGCTCCTTTTCAATTTACTACAAGGGATTCTTGTGTATTTTGTTTCACCATAGAACATTTGGTATATTTCAGTACTTCTAATCTTCTTTGCCAAACATTCATGGACATTTTCAAAACCTTGATCTCCTGAGCACTGAATAAATGTTTCAGTTTTCCTTTACCTTTAGCAAAGTTTTGCTGAACCAAAAGATGCTAGCACATAGTGGATTTATCTCCCAGAATTGACAGAAGCCAAAGAATTGACTATCTGTATTTTTCTTAGTGAGATAATGTTACTTTCATATAAGTCATATATATTTACATTTAGCATATACTTGAATGAAAACTATGGTATTCAATATGTTTTCTTAAAGATGTTTATCTTCCTGTTTTTGAGTTAGCTAAAGTGTTGAAGAAAACTTTGTTAGGTGATAATAATTGAAGGTATAGAGCTTTCTGGAGCCCACAGTGTAAGGAAATAGAAGGATGGAAGGAGTGACAGATCAGGTATGTTTTAATGATAAAAGCAAGGATGATCCTTGAAGGTAAGACTCAAATTCCATAAATAGACTAAAGAGATGAAACAACAAACATAAGTAATTCTCCTTCCCCATAAAACATATTTTTTATATCTACTTGGGTTATTCTATATTCCTTTGGTGTTTTTATGTAATGGGTTACATTGAATGTGCAGATACTAGATATAAGCATTTTTTTTAAATTAGATCTTCATGAAGTATATATACATGGAGTACATTGCAGTTAAATGAATTTCAGAATAGACTATATAATACAGTTTATGTGCATTCTAAAATTATTAAACATATCATTTATATTAAAATCAAAAGAATTGGTGAGACTCAGGAAAAAAACCTGTGAAGTTGGATGATCAGAAAATGTATATTTAAATTTTTACACAACTCTTTCCTTTTCATGGACTGACACTTACTACATGTTCTTAGAAGAGCTGAAGAAAATGAAATCATGATAATTTTCCTAATATTATTGCCACCTTTTCTTTCTATGAAGTATGATAAATGGAAAGTAACATTTGACCTAAATTTTATTAAAACAAATAAGTTTTGATTTCTCTAGGGATTAATCGGATATAAATTAACTCCCTATAAAATTCCTGATAAAAATTTTGTAGAGATTGTGAATGCAGTAAATTATACACTTGTGTATATATGATGTTGATCTGGTATTTTTTCTAAACACTTTGTGGCTGAAAACAAGCTGTCCTTCATGGTGGTACACAATACTGAGAGCTAGAGAAAGACTCTGGAATGGAACGTATTTAACTTGCAATTTGAACACCGCAAACATACATTCTCTTTATAACCTTGAACACCCAATAGAGGCCTATATTATTTTGTCTTAATTAACCCAGGACAATATTGCAAAAACTAGGACCCAATCTTAGAATTAGAGTCTTCTGAAATCAATCAAGTTAGGGAACTGTAAACTATTTGCTCTACCCTAGCTTATCATTCCTGTGAAAATCCATATAAAGCCCTGTACTTAAGTCCCTCTGTTTATGTTCTGCTTGCTGAGTAACTAGTAGCTACGACATCATCTTTAGTATGGTATGATTCATTTATTTGTGAGTGCGATGACATGTGTTTCCTTAAACTTGTACTGTCTTATGCTGTAGGTATATCCTGAACATTCCATAAATACTAAACATTAAATTAGCTTAGAAGTTGAAGGAATTTAGAGACTGTAGTCCAATCTCTTATAAGTAAATTAATTATATCCCATGTGTCTCTCTGCCTGACTTTCTCTCAATATATCTCTACTTGCCACTCTTTGTCTACTTCTATACCTATACCATCTATATCTACATGTGCATCCCTATCTATATTTCAAATTTTCTGTGTATGTTTATATTTTTATCATCTATTATGTATCTCTATCATCTATGTTCTCTCTATATATCTATAACTCAATACACTTATCTCTTGATCTATCATGTATATGTCAACTGTTTAAGAAGAATAAGAACATTAATATTTACATATTTTATTGAACATATA
Source organism: Mus minutoides (assembly GCA_902729485.2). Lineage (NCBI taxonomy): Eukaryota > Metazoa > Chordata > Mammalia > Rodentia > Muridae > Mus > Mus minutoides. The sequence continues at coordinate 1,023,407 of LR753368.1, forward strand.
TAATATGTAAGTATATATATCATGTATATCACATATGTGTATACTATATATATTATAGATAACACACATATATACATACATACATACATACACACACACACACACACACACACACACACACACATATATATATATATATATATATATATGAGTTGTGGTATCTAAGTGTTATAGTTTGAATATGAAATATCCTTCGTACAATTCAAACTGGGTAAACTGATGCTCAGTTACCAATATAGCCTTGATAGTTTACTAAAATTTTAGAGATGGAAGCTAGGTACAGGAAGGATTCTGGATTCTGGGCACAATTCCTTGGGGTTGTTTTGTCACTGTTATTTTTCCCAATTATTCTGTCCCTGTCCTTATTAGATGATGAAATTTCTCCCTTATAAGATTCTGCCCTCATAATATTATGCCATCATGACAAGCAATGTCTGAAACCATTATTTGTAACAAATTCTTCCTTGTTAAATAAAAAGCAGATTTATTTGTTTTTAGTAACTTACTGAAATTATAAGTGTATCTATCTCTTATAACTAACAGCATTAAATAATTATGATCTGGGAATTCTCTGGCTCACAGCTAAGTGCAACAGAATGACTATTCTATTTATCCATACTGACACATTTAAAAGATTTACACAATAGAAAAACATGTCTAGAAAGAAATAATGATAATATCAGGCAAAATATAATTTATACTATAATAAGATCAGAATATTTCTCATTTGTTGAAATGTGCATCTGGGGAAATTAGATATCATCAGATCTTCCCTGATTATAGATTTTCTTCAATACAGTCAATTACCAGTAATATTTATATTGTTATTAGAGCTGGCTGAGAATTTTTTATTCTTGTTATAATTTTCTTCTTTTTTGTTCTTGTTATATATGTGACCTTAATAGCTTAAGTTCCTTGGTTATTCTTTTGATTTTTCAAACTGAATTTTAACTTCATAATGTAAAAGAGACCAATGAAACGCAGAATTGTTACCTTTGTGTTTATTTTCAGCTTCCATGGCATGCATGTTAGTCTGTCTCTCTTGTTTCTTATGTCTAAATCTACTTAATACTCATATTCTTTTATGACAGTCCTTTCTGATACATTTCTTCTTCATATTTGCCATCGTTATCTTACACAACATATATGATTTCTTTTACAACTAGTGTACTACGGGTTTCATCTGATTCTAAACCACGATACAGACTAATCAAGCTTAGCAATCAAGTATTTTTTTTTTTACTACTTTTATTAGATATTTTCTTCATTTACATTTCAAGTGTTATCCAGCTAGTTCCCTATATCCTCCCCCCTCCCGGCCCTGCTCCCCTACCCACCCACTCCCACCCCTTGGCCCCTGCGTTCCTCTGTATTGGGGCATATAAAGTCTGCATAACCAAGGGGCCTCTCTTCCCACTGATGGCCAACTNGGAAACTCTTCTGGATATATGCCAAGTAGAGGAATTGCTGGATCTTCCGGTAGTACTATGTCCAATTTTCTGAGGTACCGCCAGACTGATTTCCAGAGTGGTTGAACAAGCTTGCAGTCCCACCAACAGTGGAGGAGTGTTCCCCTTTCTCCACATCCACGCCAGCATCTGCTGTCACCTGATTTTTTGATCTTAGCCAACCTATATCTTTATCCCTCAAGTCATTTGAAACACTTCTACTCCCTGATGACTAACCATTCAAATACATGCGCCTATGGGTATCATTCTTTTTTTTTGTTTTTTTTTTTTTTTGGCTTTTTCGAGACAGGGTTTCTCTGTGTAGCCCTGGCTGTCCTGAAACTCACTCTGTAGACCAGGCTGGCCTCGAACTCAGAAATCTGCCTGCCTCTGCCTCCCAAGTGCTGGGATTAAAGGCGTGCGCCACCATGCCTGGCTATGGGTATCATTCTTATTAAAACCATCACATATATTCAGGGAGACTTCATTGACAAAACGATAACTTATTTTTCATTTGCCAGTGGTTATCAATTGTAACTAGCATTGGGATTAGTTATATGTCCATACTGCCACAGTTTTTGTGATTTTTTTACATGCACTTTCCTTGTTTACATAGAAGGTGTTTCTTTTTTGTTCTCCATACTTTCTGGCTTTTACAATCTTTGGCCTAGTTTTTATGTGCTTCCCTGAGATTTCAGGGGAGGGAAGTGATGGAGACCTCCCATTTAGAATAGAGTAGTCTAAGATCTCTTAGACTCTCTGCATATTTCTTGGAAGCAAGGCTTTGTGTTTATCCCCATCTAATGAATTTTGAATCTTTTCTGATGATGACTAAGACATTGTTCTTTGAAAATATCAGAATATCATTAAGAGAAATTTTCTTGCTATATTTGTTTAACAGAACAGGAGTATTTGGGTTTCCATAGATTCATGGCCTATATAGGCTCAGGTAGTTGGCCATACAGCCCATGTCAATAATTTGTTTCATCTCATTATGTAGGCTTTAAATCCATACAGGTTGCTTATTCCCATAAGCTTAACATGAGCATATTTTTCATTCATATGTATTGGTGGGATACCTACTATGGACCCTACAAAACAAACTGAGGTTTGTCTTAGGAGATTTCCTTGTTTTTAGATGCTATTCTATCTCTCCAGCCCTGGTTTTAGCTTTTTGAACTGTATCCTATGTTTCTGTCTTTAGGTTTTAGTAAAACTATATCCTGATAAATTAAATGTATTAATAAGAAGCAGAATATACTTTTAATAGAAATACATTGTTCACTTCAGAGTAAACTGTACGAGTTTTATTACAACTTAATAAGTTTTGCCTAGATTTTAAGTAATTTTGTTATTTTTAGGGTTGTATTTTTGGGGTGTTTAATTTAAACTATTCCTTATGTTGGAGACCTTTATTTAAGTGTATTCCTTGCTTGGATTTTCTGTCCTCATCTACATCAAGTCTTCTTGCTTATAGAATTATAGAATTATAACATCTTATAGAATTATAACAGAATAATTATTGACTGCATATAAAATTATAGAATAACATTTTGTTTTGTTTTGTTTTGTTTTGTTTTGTTTTGTTTTGTTTTGTTTCTAGCAAACAACAGTAGTGCAAGCAGTTGGGTTATTGAAAGAAATGGATAGTTTCCCTTAAATATTTTCTACCTCAAAAATTGAGACCCTCATCATCTTTCAGCTGAAATTTTGTTATCATTTGTATAGCTATGGTCATCTTCATTCCTTTTGGCACCTTTCAACCAATAGACTGTCCCTGTTCCATCATTTTAAAACATAAATTTCTCTCTCATTTTCTATGGTCTTTTTGAGAATCTATAACAGATATAATTTCTCCAATGGTTTTTTTTTTTTTTGTCTAAGCCACTTTAAATCTTCTATTCTTTTTGTCATTCATATTTCCATGAATATTCTATGCTTCAATTTTTAGGTCATTAACTTCTATCTTTCTTGTTGAAGAGTTTGTTATCATTTTCATTACAATTATTTTGGCTTTGTAATGGGTTTGTGTGTTACTGTGTACAAGTACATGCCATGTTATACATGTAGAGATCAAAAGGTTACTTTGTAGAGTTGATTTTCTCTTCCCTCCTTGTTCTGGGTTATAGAGATTGAAATTAGGTCACTAAAATTACAAACAACTTGGTTTTCCTGGTGAACTGCTTTACCAGACCCTCTGTTGATACATTTATCTCTTCCCAAATACTTCTTGCTTTTCGTATGTTTGCTTTATATTTCAGTGGTTTGTTTATTTGTGGACATATCATCTCTGCACTGGTTTGTTTCTAAGTTTTGTATATTTTATTTGCCTGCCCCCTTCCAACCATGGTCCCCACACTTCAACCCTTGAAAGTATAACATTCTTGTGTTTTACTTAAATCTTTTCTTTTCTTTTTATTTTTTTTTTAATATTTTCTTTATTTACATTTCAAGTGTTATCACTTTTCCTGGTTTTCACTTTGAAAAACACCCTCCCCCAATCTTCTCACCCCTACTCCTGCTCACCAACACACTCATTCCTGATTTCTGGCCCTGGCATTGCCCCTCACTGGGGTATACAGCCTTCAAAGGACAAAGGGTCTCTCCTCCCATTGATGACTGACTAGGCCATTCTCTGCTGCATATGCAGCAGGACCCTTGAGTCCCACATGTGTGCTCTTCGGTTGGTGGTTTACGCTCTGTGAGCTCTGGGGTTATTGATTAGTTTATATTGTTGTTCCTTCTATGGCACATCAAACCTCTTAAGCTCCTTGAGTCCTTCCTCTAACTCCTTTATTGGGGATACCATGCTCAGTCCAATGGATGGCTGTGAGCATCCACCTCTGTATTTGTGAGGCACTAGCAGGGCCTCTCAGGAAAGAGCTATATCAGTCAGGCTCCTGTCAGCAAGCACTTGTTGGCATCCATAACAGTGTCTGGATTTGGTGATTGTAAATGGGATAGATCCCCAGGTGAGCCAGTCTATTGATGGTCGTTTCTTCAGTCTCTACTTCAGACTTTGTCTCTGTAACTCCTTTCATGGGTGTTTTGTTGCCCATTTCTAAGATGAATAAAAGTATCCACATTATGGTTTTCCTTCTTGATTTTCATGTTGTTTGTGAATTGTATATTGGTTATTCCGAGCTTCTGGGCTTCAGTTCTAATATCCACTTATCAGTGAATGTATATCATGTGTGTTCTTTTGTAATTGGATTACCTCACTCAGGATGACATACTCAGATCCATCCTTTTGCCTATGAGTTTCACAAATTTATTGTTTTTAATACCTGTGTAATACTCTACTGTGTAAATGTACCACATTTTCTGTATCTGCTCCTCTCTTGAGGAACCTTTGGATTCTTTCCAGTTTCTGGCAATTATAAATAAGGCTGCTATGAATATAGTGGAACATGTGTCTTTATTACATGTTGGAGCATCTTCTGTGTATATGTCCAAGAGGGGAATTGCTGGGTCCTCAGGTAGTACTATGCCAAATCTTCTGAGGAACCACCAGACTGATTTCCAGAGTGGTTGTGCCAGCATGTAATCCCACCAGCAATGGAGGAGTGTTCCTCTTTCTCTACATATTCACCAGCACCTGCTGTGACCTGAGTTTTTGATCTTAGCTATTCTGATTGATTTGAGGTAGAATCTCAGGGTTGTTTTGATTTGCATTCCCCAGATGACTAAAGATGTTGAAATTCATTTATTTATTTTTAGGTGATTCTTAGCCATTCATTATTCCTCAGTTGAGAATTCTTTGTTTAGTTCTGTACCCCATTTTTAATACGGTTATTTGATTCTCTGGAGTGTTCCTTGGCATGTTACAGTGCCTGGAAGTGGGGTCAGTGGGGCCAGTACCTTCTCTGAGGACAGTTGGGCTGTTTGCTGAGTTTGAAACCATGGTAGACCAGTACTGACCAAAAGGAACCAGAGCCACTGTTTGGGTGAGGCTCCTGTGTCCCTGCTCCTGCTGGTCCCAGGCACTTCTGGTTATGTTGGAACAGATGTTGTGTTCCACTCACCAGTGATCCTAAGATTCTAGGGTACCTGGGGAGTGTAGAGTCTTCTGGGGACCATGGGACTGTCTACTGCATTCAAAGCCCACGGTGGTCCATCACTGGCCTTAATTTTTTTCTTAATTAAAGCTTTCATTAATATCAGAAGATATTTGCTCATCTATTGAAATTCAAGAAAGAGACAAGAAAAAAAAGCTGATTTTTTACACTTATAATTCTAATATATTGATGGGTATTGTGTTGGTGTTGCTCACTATATATGCAGTTGCTGATTTTTTTTTTTTTCACAGAGATGTGGATACACTAGGAAGACTATCATTTTCATGATTGTTGTACACTTTTCTGTATCAGTGTACTTTAAAGAGTTCTCAGCAATTATTTTTGATTGGTTAATGAAGAGATGATCAGTATATGGCAGGGCAAAGGAGATAAGAAGGTCAAGGGTGGCAGATAGATAAAATTAAGGTAGAGAGAGACTACAGGAAAGCAGTAGAGAAAACATGACTAGCAAGATTCATCACTTGGTTGAAATGAAAGACACATGGACCAAAGCAAGCCAGGATAAGACCAGATTTATAAGTAATGAAGCATTTTTTTTCTGGTTATTAGTAGCCTGTTAGGATTAGAAATAGCTCAGTTCCTAGGTTTATAACATACTAATAAACTTAGCAGATCATTTTGTTATGTATTTGAGACATAGAACAGGAACACATAATGATTCATGTTTAAAGTACTGCCTACAGATATGTTTGCCTCAGAGAATAAAGATCTGTCACATTGTAGAAGGCTACAATTTTGGATGATGAAGGCCTTTGTTTTTGTTTTTGTTTCTGACAGCTGAGAAAAATTATGTAGCTGAGTGAAGAGCAAGTGCTCGATTGATTTTAAATAGCAAAGTCTATATTCTCAGTGGTTTGCAAATCTCATCGCAGCCTTTCACAGAATTTTACACTTCTGAGTGTCACTGATCTCCATGGATTAGAAGATAAATTGCTTCACTAGTTGATTAATTTGAATAGCATCTAGGCTTTACTTTCTTGCTCTTGAAATGTATTTATTTTCTCAAAATACAATTATAAAATTTTGTATCTTATTCTCTTCTATCTCACATCTCCTATGTATCAAGATATATAAGGGGAGCTAAAACATGTAATCTCCAAAACGTAGATGACTAAAAACTATGACAAGATTGGTTGACAAGACAACTTGTAGAGGGAAAACTTCAAGGTGTTCTACCCCTATATAAAGTGATACGTAAAAGAAAGTAATGATAACTGAAAGATGGAGAAAGTGTTTCCTATGATTAAACACTCTAAGTTGTTATGCAATACCAAGTGCTCATCGGTGAAAAAAAGCTTGTAGCTTCCATCTTCATCTCCTCTAGCAGGAATCAGTTACTTTACAGTCATCTTTGTTGAAACTTTTTAAAAACATTTTATTTTATTATTTTATTGGTTATATTATTTATTTAAAATTCAAATGATATCCTTCTTTTTGGTTTCCCCTCCACAAATTCCTATCCTATCCCCCTTCCCCCTTGCTTTGTTGAGCAAGCCCCTCCCCCACTCCTGCCTCATCCTCTTAGCATTTTCCTACATTGGGGATTACAGTAACTCTTATAAAGGAAAATATTTAATTGGGGCTGGCTTAGAGGTTTAAGTCATTATTGTCATAGCAGGAAGCATGACTGCATTCAGGTAAGCATGGTGCTGGAGAGGGCACCAAAAATTCTACATCTGGATATTCAGGAAGCCTTTGGTTGTTGGTTTAGTCCCTGGGAGCTCTAGGGGTACTGGTTGGTTCATATTGTTATTCCTCCTATGGGGCTGCATACCCTTTCAGCTCCTTGAGTCCTTTCTCTAGCTCCTCCTTTTCCCTGTGCTCAGTCCATTGGATGGCTATGAGCATCCACTTCTGTATTTTTCAGGCACTGGAAGAGCCTCTCAGGAGACAGCTGCATCAGGTTCCTGTCAGTAAGTACTTGTTAGCATCAACAATAGTGTCTGGGTTTGGTAAGTATATATAGGATAGATCACCAGGTGGGACATTCACTGGATGGACTTTCCTTCAGTTTATGGCCCAAACTTTGTCTCTATTTCCTCCCATGGGTATTTTGATCCCCCTTCTAAGAAGGACTGAAGTAGCCACACTGTGGTCTTCCTTCTTATCTGCTCTCATTTTGTTGAATTTCAAAGAAAAGTGGCCTGGGAAACTTTCTCCTGAATAATAATAAAGAGCTTCTTAATTAAAAGTAAAAGTAGAATTGGGTACAACATGAAACAAAACTCTTAAAAAATTACAAATTACTTATTTATAATGAATGGTAGTGTTGTATAAAAAATGGTAGAATAAGATGGCATCTCTACTGCTTGGATGACAAATAAAGAAAGAAATGACAGAGTACTATCATCTGTTTGTCAAACTTAATTATATAACAAGGAATATAAACAACTTTGTATTTAATTTATAATTAAAGAGCTCTTTGAATGTTAGCACAAACACATCTCTACTTATTTTTATTAATCCTTCGGAAGCTTGACTTTTATTTCCTGCAGAGAAATTTAATCTTCAAAACCACAGACTATCCTGATTTTCTTTTTATATTTTTTAAAAATTACATCTACATTGGACTTAAGCATTTAACATAGTTATTAAAATTAGTTTTAAAAATTTTCATATATGAATCTTGTAGTTCTATAATTTATCATTCTTTTTCTTTCATCATTCTCTAACTTCTCCCTTTTACCTTGAAAAATTCATAGCTTCTTATTCTTTAATTATCATTTTACATGTATGCATATACATAAATATATAAATTTAATATTTTGAGTCTATTTAGTTTTGCTCATGACTATGTTTTAGGACTGGCCACTTATTGTATAAATAATTATGGGGCTCATTCCTAGGGAAGATTTATTTTCCTACTCAAACCACTCATTAATTGTCTGAATCTCTTCATCTAGCAGTGGGGCCTTGTGAGTTTTCACACATCAATGTTGGCATGTAAACAACTGTTGTCACTTTTCAGGACTTGCTAAAATAGTAATATTATTGACATTTCAAGCATAAAACTTCATTTTTATATATAAAAGATGCAATCTTAAAGCAACTTAAATGGCTGGTTTTTTTCTATCAAATTTATTACATGCATGTAAGTGTCAATTTTTCAATATCTATTTTATTTAAGGTTCTTAAATGTTTCAACCTCCCTTCTAGTCAAAAACAGGGGAGAAAGATGGTTTAATAGGACAAGTGGGTCATTTAAATGTAGCTCTTTTCAGTGATTCCCATCATTCTTTTCAGGATATTAGCAGTTCAGTCCAATACCAAGCACTAATGAATAGCAGTGGATCCATCATGAGGAAACCAGGAGTCTCTGAAGATCTGGCACAAGTTAGAAGAAGACTAGTGAGATGAAAAAGCACAGTGAAAGATCATCCATTCAATGTTTATGAAGTTCTATTCATATTCTTTCCAAACATCTTCTCTAGCAAAACATCACATGACTGCACATGTGACTGACGCCAAGAAAGCATCCTTTCATGTGTCTGTTTCAGCAAAACATCCCCTTACAAGACAACATCCAGAAAAACATCACATGACACAACTGAGTTTCCAAAGAAACCAGAAATTCCCACTTTGCATAAATGGGACACAATGAAGGCATTCCTAAGAGGAAAACTTAAAAGCCCTGAGTGCCTCCAAAGGAAACTAGAGAGAGCTTACACTAGCAGCTTGACAGCACACCGAGAAGCTCTAGAACTAAAGAGTTTACAAATGGGACCTCATAAAATTACAAAGTTTCTGTAAGGCAATAAAACAAATATTGACACAATCAATAAGACAAAAAGGCCACCAACGGATTGGGAAAGGATATTTACCAACCCTAAATCTGATAGGGGACTAATATACAATATATACAAAGAACTCAAGAAGCTAGACTCCAGAAAATCAAATAACCCCTTTTAAAAATGAGGTACAGAGGTAAACAAATAATTCCCAACTAAGGAATACCTAAGGGCTGAGAAGCACCTGAAATAATGTTCAACATTTTATCATCAGGGAAATGCATGAGATTCTACATTACAACAGTCAGAATGACTAAAATAAAAAATTCTGGTTGGTGAGGATGTGGAGAAAGAGGAACTCACCTCCATTTTTGGTGGGATTGCAAGCTGGTACAACCACTCTGGAAGTCAGTCTGGTGGTTCCTCAGAAAATTGGACATATTAATACAGGAAGTTCCAACAATACTTTTCCTGGGCATATTCCCAGAAGATGACCCAACTTGTAATAAGGACACATGCTCCACTACATCCATAGCAGGCTTATTTTAATAGCCAGAAGCTGGAAAGAACCCAGATGTCCCTCAATAGAGGAATTAATACAGAAAATTTGGTACATTTACACAATGGAGTACTACTCAGCTATTAAAAACAATGAACTTATGAAATTCTTAGGCAAATGGATGGATCTGGAGGATAACATCCTGAGTGAGGTAATCCAATCACTAAAGAACACACATGATATGCACTCACTGGTAATTGGATATTAGCCCAGAAACTTAGAATACTAAAGATACAATTTGCAAACACATGAAACTCAAGAAGAAGGAAGACCAAAGTGTGGACACTTCACTCCTTAGAATTGGGAACAAAGCACCCATGTAAGTAGTTACAAAGTTAAGAGCTGAGATGGAAGGAAGGACCATCCAGAGACTGCCCTACCCAGGTTCCATCCCATAAACAACCACCAAACCTAGACACCATTTTATATGCCAACAAGATTTTGCTGACTGGACTCTGATATAGCTGTCTCTTGAGAGGCTATGCCAGTGTCTGGCAAATACTGTAGTGTATGCTCACAGTCATCTATTGGATGAAACACAGGGCCCCCAATGAAGGAGGTAGAGAAAATACTCAAGGAGTTAAAGGGGTTTGCAACCCTATAGGAGGAACAAGAATGTGAACTAACGAGTAACCCCCAGAGCTTATGTCTCTAGTTGTATATTTAGCAGAGGATGTCTTAGTATGCTATCAATTGTAGAAGAGGCTCTTGATCTTGTGAAGATTATATGCCCAGTACAGGGGAATACCTGGGCATGGAAGAGGGAGTGGGTGGGTTGGGGAGCAGGGTGAGGGGAGGCTATAGGGGACTTTTGGGATAGCATTTGAGATGTAAATTACAAAAATATCTAATAAAAGGAAAGAAAATTGTTTTTGAAAAAAAAGACAATGTCCAATAAAAAATAATAGAAAGAAAAAGAATAGATGACACAAGTTGTTATTGAACTATGGTATGAAGGGTTTTCAAATTGAAAACCAGCAAGTGCTTCATAATAAATAGTTATAAAGTATATTCTTTTATTAAAATACTAAAATCCCTTTAATAAAATAAACTCACACATAGAAAAAGCATGATCTACTTTTCAGATATTGACTCCAGTATTTATATGATCCCTACACTACAGAAAACATAGAATTTGAATTGTAATATAACAGAACAAATTCATATATGCTTTAACTTTCTAAGTCTAATGATTAATCCTGTGAAGTACTCTTTAGTCCTGGCAATCATTTCATGACACTGTTGGCAACGAAGCAGGCTGTGCGAGGAGCTATGAACTATGAAGTATGTTAAATATAAAGAAACCTACAGGGAAACTCCATAATTAAGGAGAGAATATGTGGTGTTGAAGATTTAGATTCAATTTCCATAAAACTCTTAATGATAATTCTTTGTTTCTTTTGGGAATATCAAAATTCAAAGCATGTAAACAGGCTATTAGCCATAAATGATATTACCATACTATAGTTTAATTCAATATTATGTGTTTATATATATCTGTAAGATACTTTTCTTTAATTTTCTCAAGGCTAAGTTTAAAGCACTGTGAAAAGATTAAAATGATGTTATTAGAAATAAGTTTACAAATAAGAATTTTATATTTAATGCTACTTTTCATTTGAAAGGAAGCAAGAATGATATTTTCAGATAAAAATAGAAGTAAGGTTATCTAGATTTGTAATTTTAACATCAGACTATTAAAATACAAAATGAAATGTTTGTATATAATCTGAGGACTGTCAAATAGAAGGAGGAAAATACTAACTATAAATCAGTAAGTTCAATTTTATGATAATGTAGCAAAAAAACCAGTAGGCTTAAACAAAATTAAATCTCTGGATCACTTAAGCTAAAGCAATTCTGTCATAAATAAGCTGAAATATTTTATTAGTAAGCCCCTAAGAGTTTTGAGCACTAACAAACATATTATCCATGGAGGCTTTCAGAAAGGTTTGGTCCAAACCTAACAATTTTATGGTATTTTTATTAAATGTACAGTGTTATTTCTAGAAATTTTAGTTCTTATTTTCACTCCTCTCATAAGTAATTACTAATGAATAATTTTTGTTTATATCAGATTGTTTTAAGATGGGTTAAGGTAGAAGTTGACAGATAGATATAGATATACATATTAAATATATATACATATTAAATATATATATATATATATATATATATATATATATACATATATATATATATATATATATAATTTTTATACCCCATATTCCACTCCCTGCCCCCTCCCTGATCTATCCTCTGACTGCACCACATCCCACACCTCCTCCCCAAATCCCTGTCTCCAGGTGGATGCTCCTATCTCCCACCTCACCTGACCTCTAAACTCCCTAGGGTCTCCAGTCTCCTGGGGTTTAGGTGCATAATCTTTGAATGACACAAAGAAAGAAGTCCTCTACTGTATGCATATTGGGGGCCTCATATCATCTGGTATATGCTGTTTGTTTGGTGGTCTAGTGTTTGAGAGATCTCATGGGTCCAGATTAATTGAGACTGCTGGTCCTCCTACAGGATTACCCTTCTCCTCAGCTTCTTTTAGCCTTTCCTAATTCTGCTGCTTCTGTCCATTTGTTGGGTGCAAATATATGCATCTGACTCTTTGAATTGCTTCTTAGGTCTTTCAGAGGGCAGTCATGATAAGTCCCTTTTTGTGAGCACTCCATAGACTCAGTAATAGTGTCAGGCCTTGTGACCAGCCGTTGAGCTGGATCTCACTTTGGGTCTATCCCTGGACCATCTTTTCCTTAGGCTCCTCTCCATTTCCATCCCTGTAATTTCTTTCAGGAACAATTATGGGTCAGAGATGTAACTGTGGGATGGCAACCTCATCCCTCACTTGATGTCCTGTCTTCCTGCTGGGGGTGGGCTCTATAAGTTCCCTGTCCCTACTGTTGTGCATTTCATGTAAGGACCCTCCCTTTGATTCCTGACAGTCTCTTACCTGCCAGTTAGGTCTCTGGTGCATTCTCGGGGTCCTGCCTATCTCCTATTTCCTGAGCTTGCCAGTTTCCATTCTTTCTGTTGGCACTCAAGACTTCAGTCCTTTTTCCTCACCCAATACCAGATCAGGTTTCCCCTCTCCCCACCACTACCCCCATCCACTTTCCATCCCAGCTACTTCAATCCAACTATTATAGCAAATGTTATTTAATTATTAATTAATAAAATAATACTATCTACTTAAGCCAGTCTCTTCTTACAGACTAGCTGTTATTGTTTATCTTAGAAACATAATTAATATGTCTCAAAAATCTTCAGTCAAGTGATGCATCTAAATAAAGGCAGATTCATGGCCCCAGGTAGGTCCAAGGAGGTAAGCTAGTTAGTCTCTGTGCTACAGCAGCAGCGTTGCCTCCTTCCCTTTCTCAACTCTTTTAGGTTTCCAACAGCCATAATTAAGGAGAGAAGGCAGTTGAAGATATGTGTCCTCCTTTGGAGCAGACTTATTCTGAGGGCTGGCCATACTGTGCCCCTGGGTTAGAGCAAGTTTCCTGTGTTACTGGTTAGAACATTTCTTCTGGGAGACAGGCAAGGCTCTCGAGTGGTGAAGCAGGCAAACTGATAGACATGGGTTCAAGTGTAGGTACAGACAAAGTCTATTCATCTTACTTACATTTTAAAACAGTTTTGTGCTATGTTTAATTGTGTGATGAAATTATTAATTTAAATATTTGTTTAATTTTTTCTATAAGCTATAAAATTATTTTAAATGTAAAAGCTACAAAACTGACAGTTAAAATGAGTTCTTTAGGGTACCATACAAAATATTGAAGGCTTCAAAATATTGAAGTTCCAAATTAGATGAGTTACTTTTGCACTATGATTTAAAAACCTAACAGTTTTAGAAATATTAACTCAGTTTGTTTATGTTTCTAAAATAATTTACTATAGAACAACCTTTGCTTTGAATAACAAATTCACAGATCTTTAAAAAATGTTCTAGAATTATTTAGTAGAAAAATGCAGAAATAGTGCCATGTATTTCTGCATTTCAAGTAACATTCACTTTTAGTGGAAGTTTTATTTAATGGAAACTTTCAGTATTATTATGAAAAAGTATAACTCATTTTCTGTCATGATAAATATTCTTTTCTTTTATTATTCAGCCTTTAATATAACTTACATTCACTCTTCCCTTAAATTTTCTTGCTACCAGATTGTTATAAGTCACTATTCTTCCATGGATAGAGCAGATAAATAATCCATGTATGCTGTTGATTAATTTAGCATCACCGTTCACAAAACTTAATAACACTCTGCTACTTGAACAACAACTCACTTAGCTTTACAAAAACAGGGATTTAAGATTTTAATCCACCTGTTTTTGTTGTTTTCTGCTACAAAATTCTGTGAACACCTGTGCTGGACTCTATAATTTTGTTCTTCAAGAAATGCTCATTAAATCTCAAATCTTCAATGTGATGGCATTTATTTATAGAGGACATATTAGGAGAGGTGGGATGAGGTCATGTTCTCATAGTGAGAGGAGTTATAAATTTCTTCTCTCTCTGCTCTTTACCATATAAAGACATAACAAGTTAGACAAATATCTGTTCAGTGCAGAAGGTCCTCAAATGACACTGCATCTATTGGTTTCTTAATTTTGTCCCATTTTTACATCTATGATAAATGTGTATCTGTTATCTATAACTTAGCATTTTGTGAGAAGTGTCAATAATACCCTATGCTATAGTGCAGAGAATTTTTCACTGCTTTTGTATAAATTATAATGGACTCTAGTTATTGATCTTAATTTTATTCTCCTAAAATTGTTTAAAGAGTAACTAATCTCCATGACTGATTTTAAATTCACATGGAGATCCTTTCTTTTCACTCCTCTGTTTCAATGAGAGGGCACATGAATGAAATGTGTAAAGCAGCATATTTCTAAACTAATATCTTACTAGGAAATTGATCATTTGTGAATTTGTGTATATTTTCTAATTTTTCAAGTCTAACAACATATAGCTTAGTACATAGTTCATGAGAGATTATTATTAAATAGCTAGGACTCGAGGTGTTTGTTAATATTATAAAGATGAGATATATTAAAGGGACTAATTACTAAATTATGATGAGGAAGGGGATAATTATTGTGATTTTTTATATAATAAAACCAAAGAATTAATATCTATGATGTGTTCATTCAAAAATGGTGAGCAACCGGTACATAAAAATATTAGACACTCCAATTTCCATCAGAAATGAAGACTGATTAGTATATAAATAAATGACACATCATGAATTCTGTCAAAATGATGAATGACTACTATTTGGATTTATTAGATGCCCTGAATTCTGGTGAAAACCCTGTGTTACTCAGTTATGAATTATTTTCCACATATAATTAGCAAAAATTACATAAAAGTCACTTAACATTTTTAATTATATACTGATGAAAAAATAGAGAAAAGAGGAAAAAGAAAGAAAACATGTTTAGGAGACATGCAATAGAAACAGAAATCCTAAGACAACTTGAGAAATTTAATTTACAGATATTAATGAAATTAATATTTGTCAAAGTCCATATTATGCTCAAATTAATTTATAAGTTCTAATAAGGATGTGAGTTAGTATTTTAAAAAGAGTAAGAAAATGAGTACAAAATTATGTGATCACTGTATCAATATAGAAATAATGGAACTCTCCTGTAAGAGTCCTCACTTTGTGGAACTTGATGGCTATCAACAATAGGCACAAAAGTAGCCATATTCACTTTTAAAATAATGTTTATTTTAAAAATCCCTTTGGTAATAAACTATATAAACAAACGCAAAGATAAAAACCACATGATCATCTCCTTAGATGCTGAGAAAGCATTTGACAAAAATCCAATACCCATTCATGATAAAAGTCTTGGAAAGATCAGGAATTCAAGGCCCATACCTAAACATAATAAAAGCAATCTACAGCAAACCAGTGGCCAACATCAAACTAAATGGAGAGAAACTGGAAGCAATTCCACTAAAATCAGGGAATAGGCAAGGCTGCCCACTTTCTCCCTACCTATTGAATATAGTACTTGAAGACCTAGCCAGAGCAATTCGACAACAAAAAGAGGTGAAGGGGATACAAATTGGAAAGGAAGAACTCAAATTATTGCTATTTGCAGATGATATGATAGTATATATAAGTGACCCCAAAAACTCCACCAGAGAACTCCTAAACCTGATAAACAGCTTCAGTGCAGTAGCTGGATATAGAATTAACTCAAACAAATCGATAGCCTTTCTCTATACAAAGGATAAATGGGCTGAGAAAGAAATCAGGGAAACAACACCCTTCACAATAGTCACTAACAATATAAAATATCTTGGTGTGACTCTAAGGAAGGAAGTGAAAGATTTGTATGATAAGAACTTCAAGTCTCTGAAGAAAGAAATTGAGGAAGATCTCAGAAGATGGAAGGATCTCCCATGTTCATGGATTGGCAGAATCAATATAGTAAAAATGGCTATTGTACCAAAAGCTATCTACAGATTCAATGCAATCCCCACAAAATTCCAACTCAATTCTTCAAGGATCTAGAAAAGACAATTAGCAAGTTCATCTGGAATAACAAAAAACCTAGACTAGCAAAAACTCTTCTCAACAATAAAAGAACCTCTGGTGGAATCACCATGCCTGACCTCAAGCTGTACTACAGAGCAATCATTATAAAAACTGCATGGTACTGGTACAGCAACAGACAGGTA
>LR753368.1:1040033-1065991 GCA_902729485.2 Mus minutoides
TTAGTCACCTGATCATTGACAAGGGAGCTAAAACTAACCAGTGGAAAAAAGACAGCATTTTCAACAAATGGTGCTGGCACAACTGGCTGTTATCATGTAGAAGACTGGGAATTGATCCATTCTTATCTCCTTGTACTAAGGTAAAGTCTAAGTGGTTGAAGGATCTCCACATAAAACCAAAGACACTGAAACTTATAGAGGAGAAAGTGGGGAAAAGCCTCAAAGATATGGGCACTGGGGAAAAATTCCTGAATAGATCAGCAAAGGCTTGTGCTGTAAGATCAAGAATTGACAAATGGGACCTCATAAAGTGGCAAAGCTTCTGTAAGGCAAAAGATACTGTCAACAAGACAAAAGGGCCACCAACAGATTGGGAAAGGATCTTTACCAATCCTAAATCAGAGAGGGGGCTGATATCCAATATATATATATATATATAAAGAACTCAAGAAGGTGGACACCAGAAAATCAAATATCCCCATTAAAAAGTGGGGCACAGAGTTAAACAAAGAATTCTGAACTGAGGAATACCGAATGGCTGAGAAGCACATGAAAAAATGTCCAACATCTTTAATCATCAGGGAAATGCAAATCAAAACAACAGTAGATTCCTCCTCACACCAGTAAGAATGGCTAAGATCAAAAATTCAGGTGACAGCAGATGCTGCCGTGAATGTGGAGAAACGGGAACACTCCTCCATTGTTGGTGGGATTGCAAGCTCGTTCAACCACTCTGGAAATCAGTCTGGCGGTTCCTCAGAAAATTGGATATAGTACTACCAGAAGATCCTGCAATACCTCTCCTGGGCATATATCCAGAAGATGTTCCATCTGGTAATAAGGACACATGTTCCACCATGTTCATAGCAGCCTTATCATAATAGCCAGAAGCTGGAAAGAGCCCAGATGTCCCTCAACAGAGGAATGGATACTGAAAATGTGGTACATTTACACAATGGAGTACTACTCAGCTATTAAAACAATGAATTCATGAAATTCCTAGGCAAATGGATGGATCTGGAGGCCATCATCCTGAGTGAGGTAACCCAATCACAAAAGAACTCGCATAACATGTACTCACTGATAAGTGGTACAGAAACCTAGACTACCCAAGATACAACTTACTAAACACATGAAACTCAAGAAGAATGAAGATCAAAATGTGGACACTTCGCCCCTTCCTAGAATTAAGAACAAAGCACACATTGAAGGAGTTACAGAGATAAGTGAGGAGCTGAATCTAAAGGATGGACCAACTAGCGACTCCTGCAGCCGGGGCTCCATCCCATAATCAGCCACCAAACATAGACACAATTGCATATGCCAGCAAGATAGTGCTGAAAGAGCCCTGATATAGCTGTCTCGTGGGAGGATATACCAGTGCCTGGCAAACACAGAGGTGGATGCTCTCTGTCAGCTATTTGATGGAACACAGGGTTCCCAAGGAAGGAGCTAGAGAAAGTACCCAAGGAGCTGAAGGGGTCTTCAACCCTATAGGTGAAAGAACAACATGAAATAACTAATACCTCCAGAGCTCATGTCTCTAGTTGCATATATAGAAGAAGATGGCCTAGTTGGCCATCACTGGGAAGAGAGGCCCCTTGGTCATGCAAACTTTATATGCCCCAGTACAGGGGAACGCCAGGGCCAATAGGGGGGAGCAGGGTGAGGGATCGGGGAGGGTTTAGGGGATTTTCGGGAGAACATGTGAAATGTAAATGAAGAAAATATCTAATAAAAAATGGGAAAAAAGAGAACTCAAAACTGAAATAAAGGTCAGAAAATTGCTAAAAAAAAAAAAAAAAACTTAAAAGAATGTACTAAATAAAAACATAGTAATGTTAAAAAAAATCCCTTTGCAGAAAATCATCACAGATGCTCATTAAGTATAGACACAGATTTGTTTTCACAAAATATTGATAATAAATTGTTGCAAACAATAATTTTATTGAAGATTATTGAATCTAATTAAACACACTTATGCAATGTTACAAAAGGTATTGACAGGAAAATTTTAGAATCTATAGGAATGCAAGAAATATATAACATACAGACAGAAAGGTCTGTTCTGATAATGCTCACAATATCTTTTACCAGTGTGATTTTTCTCTTTAAAGCTGAATATATACTGACAGATGGTGGAGTAAAAACAGGGTTCTACTTGCAAAAATATCATAAGTATCAATTGTTCAACACATATTCTGATTTTATCATGTAGCTTTAAATAGTAAAAGTCATGCTTCAGGGCAAACATCTTTGGTTGCCTATAATTTTAGGGTTAGGCAGACAACAGTGGCTCAAATAAAAAATAATAAAGACATATAGAAAAATATGAATATTGCCAGTTATTTCTGTCATTGACTCAGCTAATAATAATGCAATAGGGACAACTGACTTGTTCTACCTTTTTTGTTTTGTTTTGTTTTGTTTTGTTTTGTTATGCCTGTAGTTTTACTTTTTGTCATTGTATCTTTTCCAAAATAGAGGGGATAACTACAACAGTTTCCTTTATAACATCCACATATGAGGCAGATGAAAGGGGCCAAGGAATGTTGCAATTCATACCCATTATGTTTGAGAGGGAAACATCTTTCCCAAAAATATTGTTAAAGAAGAATAGATTTCATATCTCACTCTACATAACTGGATAATGTCATCATCGCCAGGTTCATACTATATATTGTGGGAAGAAAGTTGATTAATTAAATGCCATAGAACAGTGGCCATTAATCTTGGCTGTAAAGTAACACTGGATCATCATTTTAAAGTACCCTAACCATCATATTTATGATTAGGTTTTGATATGGGGGGAAAAGTATTGACAGAATTGCTTTCTTTTTCTATTTTTGTCTAAGCTCTTATTTTTCATCTTATCTAAGTTATTTTTCTATCAAGACATTTCATTGGTTATTGCTACTTATTTTCATTAAAACAAGAACTTTTATTTCAACTAATATCACTTTTTCTAAGAAAATTAAAGCAAAAACTAGCCTACTTAGAGTGTGCAAGTCAGCAGTGAATGACACAATCACAGAAAACTATATAAATATAGTTATATTTATAGGTTATAAATCAGTTATAATCAGATATTGGAAAACCCAGCCACAATATATACATAGACAGCATAGCTCCTGTGTCTATGGCTGGGGAAACATCAAAAATATAGGCGCCATATCAACAGAAAGTCTGCTATGAAAGTTTCTTCTAGAAATTGCCGCATAAGCAAAAGAGGAAAATAACAGTACCAATGGACATGTTAAAGAGGGATTGTCCTATTATTTGATAAAGAACTGTAATTGCCTAAAGAAGGAAAATAAGTGTTTCCCCAAGATGAGCCCGGTTATTGGTTATATCCTATAAAGAGTTGTAAGGTTTGAAACCATTGACATACCAATAATAAAACTGATTCAATAGTATTTGCATGTATTTGTGTATACACAGGCATTCATGCATGCTTATGTATGTATGTATGTATGTATGTATGTATGTATGTATGTATGTAACAATATATATAGTTTTTTTTTTTTAAAACAGGCTATCAACTTAAATTTTGGAGATGCGAGAGGGCTTCAAGGGAACATAGCTGGGAAGATCTGGAGGGAGGAAAATGAAGGAAGCAGTGATGAAAATTTATTTTAATAAAAAATATTTTAATGGTAGCCACAAAATAGTCATCAATATAATTAGAAGCCAATTGTACCTGATGTTTTGGTCATGTGTGACAAACTAGGAGATATACTGCTGTCTTTATCTCTTCTTGGTCATCAATAACAAATGATGGTAGAGCATAATAATTGTTGCTCTTTCAGAAAGTGACACAAATTGGGATATATGTCTTCTAAGGGTTGTTAATTTTTTCAATAAAGGGATACATAAGGATAAATGCACACTTTGCCTTTAGTATGTGATGATAGAAGAAAAGATATATATTATTTAAGAATTTAATCAAGGCAAGACAAGGCCTAGACAAAACAAAAACCAATAATGTGAGTAGCATATTTGCTCACCTTGAATTGTTAGAGACTGAGGGATTTTGCTTTTCAGAGGAAGCACTTGGAGTGATTAATGGTAGGGCATCAGGTGTCTTTTCAGTTTAATGCTATTTTGCAGGAACTTGGTGTAAAATTTCATTAACCTACAAAAATCGATATATAAACTCAAAATTTTATTTTTTTCAGAACACACATTCTCATTTAATATTTACTATGTTAAATCTAGTTGGTATGAAGTACTTTTATGCAATCCTTTTTTAAAAGAAATACTCAATGTGTTCAATAACACAGATAAACTTGAACAAAATTAGCCAGGTATCAACAACACTATTGGACCTTGATCTTACCCTGTCAACATTAAGTTTAATTTTTTCCCAACATTTTAAAAACTGTTGAAGTGTAGAATATCATCTGTATAAGAAAGCACCCAATTATTACTAATTTCTTTCCTTTTTGTAACATGGAGATGGAATTTTTTAATTATAAGAAAAGTAAACATTGTGTAACAATAGGCAAAACAAAATCTATTGAGTGAGTTGGAATCTGCTGAGTGAAGAATTCATTTTGCCCTTAAGAAAATTTGAGTCAGATCCATTGCATAGTGGGACAAACACTGTTGGGGATAGCTCTATGGAAAATGAGTAGCTGCACTTAAAAAAGTGAATCTAACACACATTTTTCTGGACAGATGGAGTCCTTTTGCTAGTTTTAATGATGTATATATTTTTAAAAATGAAAAGAAAGAAAGAAAAGAAAAAGAAAGAAAAAAGAGAATAAGGGAGAGAGAAAAGGGAAAAGACAAAGGAGAAATCAAACAACGAACAACTGAGCACTAAAAACATGTCATGAAAAAAACTCTACCTTATATTTCTTGCTATGCTATGAGGCTGGAAAGAGGACAGAATCAAATGGATGAAATTATATCTCACTGAGCACTCATGTGCCATTATACAGTTTTAAGACTACATATTATCCAGAGTATTTCTCTTTTTCAGAGTTACTCCACTGAAAGTACATCTATACCTGCATGACAAGGGGGAGTAGACACAAAATCCCACTCTGAATTAAGAATCTATCTGTTAAAATGCCTACTTGTAGAGGGAAAATCAGTTTTCTCCAAAGAAATTAGCCTTAGTATATTAACTCTAGGTCAGGAGGCATAGAGTATATGAACTTTATACCCATGAGTAGTTGTCCAAAAAACAATGGATTCCAATTTTTTTGTACTGTCTTTGCCTGTTTTGGTTTTGTATATTTGTATATTTGATTGACTCATGTTTTTAAATATGCTTTATGAGATGGGGAAACAAATGAAGTTTGATGTGTAAGAAAATGAGGAGGATCTGAAAAAAATTGACAGTGAGGAAAGAATATGATCGAAATATGTTTTATAAAATATTGACTGACAATACACAAAAAAGAGAATATAGACTTTTTAATAAAACAAAAGGAATGATTATGTAAATACAAGTAGAAAACAGAAAACACATTTAATTGTTTTTATTTATACACATAACTATCAATTAAATCTTAAAATTAGGCAATTACATACAAATATAAATTTTAACTAACTCATCTTTAGGCTATGGGATTCTATTCATTTATTTATTTTTGTTTTGTTTTTGTTTCAATTTTTATTAGATATTTACTTCATTTACATTTCAAATGTTATCCTGAAAGTCCCCTAAACCCTCCCCCATCCCCCGCCCTGCTCCCCTACCCACCCTTTCCCACATCTTGGCCCTGGTGTTCCCCTGAACTGGGGCATATAAAGTTTGCATGACCAAGGGGCCTCTCTCCCCCATGATGGCCAACTAGGCTATGGGATTTTAAATATAGGCAATTTGCTCTGAAGCTGGTGACCTCAAAATACTCATCATACTTTAGTATGATGATCATACCTCATTCTTTATCCTAATATTCATCTATTGTCTCCACTTTTCTTATAGACTATATATTTAAAACTTACAAATGTTTTTTAAGCATAAGCAATTGTGTATAAAACTTACAGCTACTTGATCAGTTCGTAAAGCAGGTATACCTTTCTCTGGAGCCTGGAAGATCATTCTTTTGAAGAATAGTCATCTGCAAAGTTTCTTCTCTCAAGTTTCAATTTATGAAGGAGGGTGAGAATCTGACAGGGATGGGACCTATTTATAAAAACAGATGCATCAATTATCAATAGTCTTTAAAGAGTGGGAGAAATTGTCTAGCACACAACACTCTGTCCAGCATCTTCTATTGATTCCCTCCTTCTTTAACATTCTCTAGTTCTTCTCACTGGCTCATTTCATTCTTATCATTCTCCTGTCTTTAATTTCAATGGAATTTACCCCTATCTTTCCCTCTATTACCAGAATTCTTGAGTAGTGTTTTTGTCTATTTAATGACCCATTACAACGTTTCTTTGAAATCTTGTCCCAACTTTCTGTACTCACCTCAAACCAGGATTGCTAGCATGTGTTAAGGAAGGACAATATTGTAGAAACCATCAGACAAGAAACATAAAAGCTTGACCCATTTTGTTTATATTATTACACCACAAACCTGTGGATACAGTGTCTACTAGTCAAGAGATTCCTGGATTGGACTTAATGGAATTAACCTAGAAACATATAATATTCTCAAATCTAGATTTTTTTTTAATCTTTAGTGTTCATGTTTTTTTTCCCTCTGAATATTTTTTATTAGATATTTTCTTCATATAACTTTCACATGTTATCCTGAAAGTCCCCCAAAATCCTCCCCCTTCCCCTGCCCTGCTCCTCTACCCACCCACTCCCACATATTGGCCCTGGTGTTCCCCTGCACTGGGGCATATAAAGTTTGCATAACCAAGGGCCTTTCTTCCCAATGATGGCCAACTCAGCCATCTTCTTCTATATATGCAGCTAGAGACATGAGTTTTGGAAGTCTAGATTTTCTTATGCACAAAAAAAGAACAAATCATGTCCTGAGTTGAGCCTTTGGCTTGTAAAAAGTTTTATGGAAATATTCACGTTATTTCAATTCTCTAGAGAAAACAAATCCTTGTAAGATCTGCAATGTAACTCTTTTTTGTTGTTGTTTTATTTTGTTTTATTTTGTTTTGTTTTGTTTATTAGATAATTTCTTTATTTACATTTCAAATGTTATCCCGAAAGTTCCCTATACCCTACCACCACCCTGCACTCTTACCCACCCACTCACACTTTTTGGCCCTGGTGTTCCCCTGAACTGGGGCATATAAAGTTTGTAAGACCAAGGGGCCTCTCTTTCCAATGATGGCCAACTAGGCTATCTTCTGGTATATATGCATCTAGAGACACAAGCTCTGGGGGTACTGGTTAATTCATATTGTTGTTCCACCTAAAGGGTTGTAGACCCCTTCAGCTCCTTGGGTACTTTTTCTAGCTCCTCCATTGGGGACCCTGTGCTCTATCCTATAGATGACTATGAGCATTCCCTTCTGTATTTTCCAGGCACCGGCATTGCTTCACTTGAGATAGCTATATCAGGGTCCTTTTAGCAGAATCTTGCTAGCATATGCAATAGTGTCTGATTTTGGTGACTGATTATGGGATGGATCCCCTGGTGGGGTGGTCTCTGGATGGTCCATCCTTTCCTCATAGCTCCAATCTTTGTCTCTGTAACTACTCTCATGGGTGTTGTTCTCTATTCTAAGAAGGAATGAAGTATCCACACTTTGGTCTTCGATCTTCTTGATTTTCTTGTGTTTTGCAAGTTGTATCTTGGGTATTCTGAGTTTCTGGGCTAATATCCACTTATCAGTGAGTTCATATCAAGTGACTTCTTTTGTAATTAAGTTATCTCATTAAGGATGATATCTTCCAGATACATCCATTTGCCCAAGAATTTCATAAATTCATTGTTTTTAATAGCTGAGTAGTATGCCATTATGTAAATGTACCACATTTTCTGTATACAGTACTTTGTTGAGGGATATCTGTTTTTTTCGCAGCTTCTGGCTATTATAAATAAGGCTGCTATGAACATAATGGAGCATGTGTTCTTATTACCAGTTGGTATATCTTCTGGGTATATACCCAGGAGTGGTATTGCTGGATCTTCCTATAGAACTATGTCCAATTTTCTGAGGAACCTTCAGACTGATTTCCAGAGAGGTTGTACCAGCTTGCAATCCTACCAGCAATGGAGGAGTGTTCCTCTTTCTCCACATCCTCGCCAGCATCTGCTTTCATCTGAGTTTTAGATCTTAGCCATTCTGACTGGAGTGAGTTGGAATCTCAATGCTGTTTTGCTTTGCATTTCCCTGATGATTAAGGATGTTGAACATTTTTTCAGGTGCTTCTCAGCTTGTCGGGATTCTTCACTTGAGAATTCTTTGTTTTGCTCTGCACTGCATTTTTTAATGGGGTTATTTGAATTTATGCAGTCCAGTTTCTTGAGTTCTTTGTATATATTGGATATTAGTCCCCTCTCAGATTTAGGATTGGTAAAAATCCTTTCCCAATCTGTTGGTGGCCTTTTTGTCTTATTGACAATGTCTTTTGCCGTACAGAAGCTTTGCAATTTTATAAAGTCCCATTTGTCAATTCTTGATCTTAGAGCATAAGCCATTACTGTTCTCTTCAGGAATTTTTCTCATGTGCCCACATCTTTGAGGCTTTTCGCCACTTTCTCCTCTATAAATTTCAGTGCCTCTGGTTTTATGTGCAGATCTTTGATCCACTTAGACTTGAGCTTTGTACAAGGAGATAAGAATGGTTTAATTCACATTATTCTACATGATAACTGCCAGTTGTGCCAGCACCATTTGTTGAAAATGCTGTCTTTTTTCCACTGGATGGTTTTAGCTCTTTTGTCAAGTTCAAGTAACCATAGGCGTGTGGGTTCATTTCTGGGTCTTCAATTCTATTCCATTGATCTACCTGTCTGTCGCTGTACCAGTACCATGCAGTTTTTATAATGATTGCTCTGTAGTACAGCTGGAGGTCAGGCATGGTGATTCCACCAGAGGTTCTTTTATTGTTGAGAATAGTTTTTGCTATCCTAGGTTTTTTATTATTCCAGATGAATTTGCAAATTGCCCTTTCTATCTCAGTGAAGAATTGAGTTGGAATTTTCATTAGGATTGCACTGAATCTGTAGATTGCTTTTGGCAGAATAGCCATTTTGATTATATTAATCCTGCCAATCCATGAGCATGGGAGAGCTTTCCATCTTCTGAGTTCTTTTTCAATTTCTTTCTTCAGAGACTTGAAATTCTTATTATATACATCTTTCACTTCCTTAGTTAGAGTCACACCAAGGTTTTTGATATTATTTGTGACTATTGTGAAGGATGTTGTTTCCCTAATTTCTTTCTCAGCCCATTTATCCTTTGTGTAGGAAAGGCTATTGATTTGTTTGAGTTAATTTTATATTCAGCTACTGCACTGAAGCTCTTTATCAGGTTTAGGAGTTCTCTGGTGGAATACAATGTAAACTTTTAAACTCCATGTGCCATATTTAACTGAACAACTTCAATTCCTTTCCCTATTGACACTAAAGGACGCTACAAGGAGAGACCCAACAATAAAGGCTGTTTCGCTTCTCCGGTCTTTTTTTTTTTTTTTTTCTTCTGCTCGAGCCTTTTCAGGTCTGTTGCCTAGTGCCTGAAGCTGAGCCGGAACCATGCTTGCCGGGCGTGGTGGCGCATGCCTTTAATCCCAGAACTCGGGAGGCAGAGGCAGGCGGATTTCTGAGTTCGAGGCCAGCCTGGTCTACAAAGTGAGTTCCAGGACAGCCAGGGCTACACAGAGAAACTCTGTCTCCAAAAAAAAAAAAAAAAAAAATTGTTTAAAAAAGAGTACTTTTGTGATTGAGTTACCTCACTCAGGATATCTTCCAGGCCCCTAATGAAGGAGCTAGGGAAATTCCCCAAGGAGCGAAAGGGATCTGCAACCCTATAGGAAGAACAACAATATGAACTTATAAGAACCCCCCAGAGCTGTGACTCTAGTTGCATATGTAGCAGAAGATGGCCTAATCACCCATTAATGAAAGGAGAGGCCCTTGGTCTTGCGAAGATCATATGCCCCAATACAGGGGAATGCCATGGTCAGTCAGGAAGAGGGAGTGGGAAGGTTGGGGACCAGGGCAGGGAGGGGGTGTATGGGCTTTGGGGATAGCATTTGAAATGTAAATGAAAAAATTACCTAATAAAAAGAAAAAAAGTGAAAAAAAGAAATAATACTTTAGTCCTTTACACTACAATTTCAAGTATCAGTCATAATGTACAAAGCAGGAGTTAAAATTTATACAGTGCCATTTTCTACTTTTAATCTTTTTTTAAGGAGCAAAATTTATTTCAAATAAAATTATTGAAAATATTTATTTTGTGCTAAAGGTAAGAATAAGTGGTGAAATACTTGTCTATCACACCTGAAGGCCTTGGTTAAATTATTATTACCAGAAATATAGTTTTCAAATATGTAAATCAGTAACATATACTAGTGAAACAATAAGGAAAAATGCTCGATTGTATATGTGTGGAAATTTTGTTGAAAGTTAAAATTTAGACTGTTTTAAGTTCCTATTTTATTATACTATTTCCCAGATTAATTTTCTACTTTGCATCTCAAAATTTACTTGCACTATCTGAGTTCATATTATCATATAAAATATGAAAGGCATACAGTTTTTGGTAGTGTTACTAAATATACAGTATATTATTAGTTAAAAATCACTTCACCTCCCCCTTACTATTTGGGGTATAATGTTACCTTATTATTTTGTTAAGTAGACAAAATATTTAAGTCTAAGTGGATCAAGAAACTCCACATAAAACCAGAGACACTGAAACTTATAAAGGAGAAAGTGGAGAAGCACCTCAAAGATATGGGCACAGGGAAAAATTCCGAACAGAACACCAATGGCTTGTGTTGTAAGATGAAGAGTCAACAAATGGGACCTCATAAAATTGCAAAGCTTCTGTAAGGCAAAGGACACTGTCCAAACAAAAAGGCAACCAACAGATTGGGGAAAGAACTATACCAACCCTAAATCCAATAGGGGCTAAAATCCAATATATACAAAGAACTCAAGAAGTTAGACTCCAAAAAAAACAAAACAAAACAAAAAACAAATAACACTATTAAAAATGGGGTACAGAGCTAAACAAAGAATTCTCAACTGAGGAACACCAGATGGCTGAGTAACACCTAAAAAATGTTCAACATCCTTAATAATCAGGGAAATGCAAATCAAAACAACCCTGAGATTCCACCTCATGCAAGTCAGAATGGCTAAGATCAAAAACTCAGGTGACAGCACATGCTGGCGAGGATGTGGAGAATGAGAAACATTCCTCCATTGCTGATGGGTTTGCAAGCTTGTACAACCACTCTGGAAATCAGTCTGGCGGTTCCTCAGAATATTGGACATACTTCTACTGGAAGATCCAGCAATACCACTCCTGGGCATATGCCCAGAAGATGCTCCAACATGTAATAAGGACACATGTTCCACTATGTTCATAGCAGTCTTATTTATAATAGCCAGAAGTTGGAAAGAATCCAGATGTCATTCAACAGAGGAATAGATACAGAAAATGTGGTACATTTACACAATGGCATACTACTCAGCCATTAAAAACAATACAATTCTGAATTTCTTAGACAAATGGATGGATCTGGAGGATATCCTCCTAAGTGGCATAGCCCAATCACAAAAGAACACACAAAAATGTGTACTCACTAATAGGTGGATATTAGCCCAGAAGCTCAGAATACCTAATATACAGTTTTTAAAACACATGAATCTCAAGAAGAAGGTACACCAAAGTGTGAATATTTTGATCATTCTCAGAAGTGGGGACAAAATACGCATGGAAGGAGTTACAGAGACAAATTATGGATCATAGACTGAATGAATGATCATCCAGAGAATATTCCACCTAGGAATCTAACCCATAAACAACCACCAAACCCAGAAATTATTGTGGATGCCAACAAGAGCTAGCTAACAGGCACCAGATAAAGCTGTCTCCTGAGAGGCTCTTCCAGTGTCTGACAAATACAGAAGTGGATACTCACAGCCTTCCATTGGATGAAGCACAGGGTCCCCAATGAAGGAGCTAGAGAAAAAGCACAAGGAGCTGAAGGGAGGGGTTTGCAGCCCCATAGGAGGAACAACAATATGAACTAACCAGTACCCCCAGAGCTCCCTGTAACTAAACTACCAATCAAAGAAAACACATGGTGAGACTCTTGGCTCTAATTTTGTATGTAGCAAAGATTGGCCTAGTAGTTCATCAATGGGAGAAGAGGCCCTTGGTCCTCTAAAGGTTCTATGCTCAAATATAGGGGAATGCTAGGGCCAGGAAGTAGGATTGGGTGGGTTGGGAAACAAAGGAGTGGTGGGGAAGGGATCGGGGATTTTCAGTTGTGAAACTAGGAAAGGGGATAACCTTTGAAATGTCAATAAAGAAAATATCTAATAAAAAATTAAAGAAAGATCAACTCTCTGAAGTATGCAGTATTACTATATTATAATAAATCCCATTGCAGGGTTAGTTCCTGTCCTTTAACATTTACATTCCCAAATGAAAGAAACAGAAAGCTTTTGCTATTTTAATATGCCTTACGCAGCACAATATCTGGTCACCTGCCTAACTTCCATATTGTTAAATCTACTTCACACCAACAACTCCAAGTTACTACTTACTAATTTCTATATTCCATCTTTACTGCTTTTGACCCAATTGCACAACCCTCTTTGTTGTGTTCCCTTGGCCCCTTTACATGGATGCTTTTCTTCTCTCTCCTGTACATTATTGCCCATCCAAGGCAGCCTCCATGTTTCCATTCCTTGACATTCATCTATGGAACAGCTAATCTCCTTCTTTTTCAAATGGTTATAATCCTGGGAACCCTAAATCCCACCTCTGTTACTGTTCTCCCGTTATTAGCTGCTGACATCTTTATTTACCAAAGAGAATTAACTGAGGGAAGGTTCCAAGAAGCTATCTGCAGACCCTCTTGTACAATCGGTTTTAGCAGACCAAATCAGCATTAGAATAAAAGCATCTACACAATTATGTATTTTATATACTATTTTATCAACATGATTATGTGGGAGGGGTTTATTTGAACATATAAATAACTTTATAATCAAATGAAGGATCAGTCCTCATTTCCATGCCAGTTAACCCTCAAACACTCGACCTATTACTATTATTCTTCAGCAAGATTCTACTTTGAGCAGGCATGGTGGCGCATGCCTTTAATCCTAGCACTTGGGGGCAGAGGCAGGCAGATTTCTGAGTTCGATGCCAGCCTGGCCTACAAAGTGAGTTCCAGGATAGCCAGGGCTATACAGAGAAACCCTGTCTAGAAAAACCATTAAAAAAAAAAAAAGGCCTAGCATGGTGGCACATGTCTTGAATCCAAGCACTCAAGAGGCAGAGGAAGGCGGATTTCGGAGTTCCAGGACAGCCAGGGCTACACAGAGAAATCCTGTCATGAAACAACAACAACAACAACAACAAAACAAACAAACAAACAAAAAAGATTCTACTTTGAGGCATATTCTAATTAGTGATTTCTGAGGAAGAGCCCATCTCATTTCTTGTGGAACTATCCTGTGACCGGTTGTCCTGGGTTCTATAAGAACACAAATGCCAGCCCAGGCTACTGTACCCAGCAAAACTCTCATTTACCATAGATGGAGTAACCAAAGTATTCCATGACAAATTCAAATTCACACAATATCTTTCCACAAATCCAGCCCTTCAAAGGATAATAATAGAAAAACACCAATTCAAAACGGAAACTATGCCCTAGAAAAAGCAAGAAAGTAATCCTTCAACAAACCTAAAAGAAGACAGCCAAAAGAACAGAATCCCAACTCTAAAAACAAAAATGACAGGAAACAAAAATTACTGTTCCTTAATATCTCTTAATATCAAGGGACTCAATTCCCCGATAAAAAGACATGGACTATCAGACTGGCTGCACAAACAGGACCCAACGTTTTGCTGCTTACAAGAAACACACCTCAGGAAAAACTACAGACACTACCTCAGAGTGAAAGGTTGGAAAACAATTTTCCAAGCAAATGGTCCAGAGAAAAAAGCTGGGGTATCCATTCTAATATCGAATAAAACAGACTTTCAACCCAAAATTATTAAAATAGACAAAGAGGGGCACTTCATACTCATCAAAGGCAAAATCTTCCAAGAGGAACTCTCAATCCTGAATATCTATGCTCCAAATGCAAGGGCAGCCGCTTTCATTAAAGAAACTTTAGTAAAGCTCAAAACACACATTGCATCTCACACAATAATAGTGGGAGACTTCAACACCCCACTCTCATCAATGGACAGATCCTGGNAAAAAAAAAAAAAAAAAAAAAAAAAAAAAAAAAAATGGAAAGAGCATATACTAGTAGCTTGGCAGCACATTTGCAAGCTCTAGAACAAATGAAAGCAAATTCACCTAAGAGGAGTATACGGCAGGAAATAATCAAACTCAGGGGTGAAATCAACCATGTGGAAACAAAAAGAACTATCCAAAGAATCAATCAAACCAGGAGCTGGTTCTTTGAAAAAGTCAACAAGATAGACAAACCCTTGGCCAGACTCACTAGAGGGCACAGGGATAGCATCTGAATTAACAAAATCAGAAATGAAAAGGGAGATATAACAACAGATCCTGAGGAAATTCAAAACACCATCAGATCCTTCTGCAAACGTTATATTCTAAAAAATTGGAAAATCTAGAGGAAATGGATAACTTTCTAGACAGATACCAAGTTCCAAAGTTAAACCAGGATCAGATTAATGACCTAAACAACCCTATATCTCCTAAAGAAATAGAAGCAGTCATTAATAGTCTCCCAACCAAAAAAAGCCAAGGACTAGATGGGTTTAATGCAGAGTTCTATCAGACCTTCAAAGAAGACCTAGTTCCAGTTCTTCTCAAAGTATTCAACAAAATAGAATCTGAAGGTACATTACCCAATTCATTTTATGAAGCCATGATTACTCTGATACCTAAACCTCATAGAGACACAACAAAAATAGAGAACTTCAGACCAATTTCCCTCTTGAATATCGATGCAAAAATACTCAACAAAATTCTCGCCAATCGAATCCAAGAACACATCAAAATGATCATCCATCATGACCAAGTAGGCTTCATCCCAGGAATGCAGGGATGGTTTAATATATGGAAATCCATCAATGTAATACACTATATAAACAAACTCAAAGATAAAAACCAAATGATCATCTCCTTAGATGCTGAGAAAGCATTTGACAAAATCCAACACCCATTCATGATAAAGGTCTTGGAAAGATCAGGAATTCAAGGCCCTTACCTAAACATGATAAAAGCAATCTACAGCAAACCAGTGGCCAACATCAAACTAAATGGAGAGAAACTGGAAGCAATCCCACTAAAATCAGGGACCAGACAAGGCTGCCCACTTTTTCCTTACCTATTCAATATAGTACTTGAAGTCCTAGCCAGAGCAATTCGACAACAAAAGGGGGTCAAGGGGATACAAATTGGAAAGGAAGAACTCAAATTATCGCTATTTGCAGATAATATGATAGTATATATAAGTGACCCCAAAAACTCCACCAGAAAACTCCTAAACCTAATAAATAGCTTCAGTGCAGTAGCTGGATATAGAATTAACTCAAACAAATCGATGGCCTTTCTCTGTACAAAGGATGAACTGGCTGAGAAAGAGATCAGAGAAACATCACCCTTCACAATAGTCACTAACAGTATAAAATATCTTGGTGTGACTCTTACGAAGAAAGTGAAAGATTTGTATGACAAGAACTTCAAGTCTCTGAAGAAAGAAATTGAGGAAGATCTCAGAAGATGGAAGGATCTCCCATGCTCATGGATTAGCAGAATCAATATAGTAAAAATGGCTATTGTACCAAAAGCTATCTATAGATTCAATGCAATCCCCACAAAATTCCAACTCAATTCTGCAGGATCTAGAAAAGACAATTAGCAAGTTCATCTGGAATAACAAAAAACCTAGACTAGCAAAAACTCTTCTCAACAATAAAAGAACCTCTGGTGGAATCACCATGCCTGACCTCAAGCTGTACTACAGAGCAATCATTATAAAAACTGCATGGTACTGGTACAACAACAGACAGGTAGATCAATGGAATAGGTTCAAAGACCCAGAAATGAATCCACACACCTATGGTCACCTGATCATTGACAAGGGAGCTAAAACTATCCAGTGTAAAAAAGACAGCATTTTCAACAAATGGTGCGGGCACAAATGGTGGTTATCATGTAGAAGACTGGGAATTGATCCATTCTTATCTCCTTGTACTAAGGTCAAGTCTAAGTGGTTGAAGGATCTCCACATAAAACCAGAGACACTGAAACTTATAGAGGAGAAAGTGGGGAAAAGCCTCAAAGATATGGGCACTGGAGAAAAATTCCTGAATAGAACAGTAATGGCTTGTGCTGTAAGATCAAGAATTGACAAATGGGACCTCATAAAGTTGCAAAGCTTCTGTAAGGCAAAAGATACTGTCAACAAGACAAAAGGTCCACCAACAGATTGGGAAAGGATCTTTACCAATCCTAAATTTGATAGGGGACTGATATGCAATATATATAAAGAACTCAAGAAGGTGGACACCAGAAAATCAAATATCCCCATTAAAAAGTGGGGCACAGAGTTAAACAAAGAATCTCAACTGAGGAATACCGAATGGCTGAGAAGCACATGAAAAAATGTTCAACATCCTTAATCATCAGGGAAATGCCAATCAAAACAACCCTGAGAATTCACCTCACACCAGTAAGAATGGCTAAGATCAAAAAATCAGGTGACAGCAGATGCTGGCGTGGATGTGGAGAAAGGGGANAATGGATACAAAAAATTTGGTACATTTACACAATGGAGTACTACTCAGCAATTAGAAACAATGAATATATGAAATTCCTAGGCAAATGGATGGATCTGGAGGGTGTCATCCTGAGTGAGGTAACCCAATCACAAAAGAACTCACATAACATGTACTCACTGATATGTGGATACTAGCCCAGAAGCCTAGACTACCCAAGGTACAATTTACTAAACACAGGAAACTCAAGAAGAATGAAGTTCAAAATGTGGTCTCTTCACCCCTTCCTAGAATTAAGAGCAAAGCACACATTGAAGGAGTTACAGAGATCATGTGTGAAGCTGAATCAAAAGGATGGACCAACCATTGACTGCGGCTCCCAGGGATCCTTCCCATAATCAGCCACCAAAAACAAACACTATTGCATATGCCAGCAAGATAATGCTGAACGGTCCCTGATATAGCTGTCTAGTGGGAGGCTATACCAGTGCCTGGCAAACATGGAAGTGGATGCTCACAGTCAGCTATTAGTTGGAACACAGGACTCCCAAGGAAGGAGCTAGAGAAAGTACCCAAGGAGCTGAAGCGGTCTTCAACCTTATAGGTGGAAGAATAACATGAACTAACTAGTTCCCCATGTGCTCATGTCTCTACCTGCATATATGGAAGAAGATGGCCTAGTTGGCCATCATTGGGAAGAGAGGCCCCTTGGTCATGCAGACTTTATATGCCCCAGTACAGTGGAATGCCAGGGCCATTATGTGGGAAGGAGTGGGTAAGTGAGGAGGGTGGGGATGGGGGAGGGTATGGGGAAATTTCTGGATAACACTTGAAATGTAAATGAAGAAAATATTTAATAAAGAGAAAAGAAAAAAAAAAAAGAAAGAAAGAACACTGAGCAGGCTTAGTGGTCAATACAGTAAGTAGCACCCCTCCCTGATCTCTGCATCAGCTCTTTCCTCCAGGATCCAGTCCTGTCTTGACTTCCTTGAATGATAGACTTGTATCTGGAAGCATAAGTAAAATAAACCCTGTCCTCCCCAAGCTACTCTTGGTGATAGTGCTTCATCATAGCAATAGTAACTCCATCTAAGATACCACCTCTAATACTTTCAACAAAGTTTCTGTTGCTGCCCTCAGACACACCAGAAGAGGGCATAAGATCCCATTACAGATGGTTGTGAGCCTCCATGTAGTTTCTGGGAATTGAACTTAGGACCTCTGGAAGAGCAGTCAGCACTCGTAACCACCGAGTCATCTTTCTGGCACAAAGTTTCTAGAGCAACAATAAATCCTACTCAGGATACCCTTCTATTGAATACTTATTGGCACCTTGGAGTAATTTTATTTCAAGTATCATATGAAATTACTAAGGGGAATTTTAAAATCATTTTTATTGGCTGGCCTAATACTGCTTTTCATATTATCTTGCCCTTCCATTGTATGAAAGAGTGCTTTCTTTTGGCAAAGTGTCAGCTCAGTTAGCCTGAGTAGGAGAAGCCTTGCTTCCTAACATTTCAGATATTTTTATCTGATTCCAGCAGGCAAAGACAGACAACCTGTCATTTCTCCCTGTAAAATGGCGGCTATGCAGAACAATTCAGTCTGATGGGAAAATGCTAGCATTCCTAGGAGAGATATTGCTATATGTGGGTTTGTTTTTATTAAAGATTCGTTTGATTTGGTAGATGAATTTGGGTGGAAGTTCTTATTATGAGTCAGCCTGATGCATCCTTAATTTTCCTCAGTGGTATTTTCCTGTAGCTACATCTTGGTTCCGCAAACAAAATTTCAGTCTAATGATTGGTATCCTCCTTGGAGAATTTAGTTTTCTTCCCTTCTGTGCTCCTCAAATTCTTCATAACCTTAAGAAGTAAGCCAAGTCAATTCTGCAGTTGAAAACATATTCACACTATAAATCATCTGAATGATTTTTCCAGCTATCTTTTCAGGTAAAGACAGAAGAATATTTGCATATCCAAAATGTATATAATGGTTAAGACAGACCAACAAATATGCCATTCTGAGCATTGGCTTTTTTTTTCATTATCTTTTTCTTCTTTTTAGGGTTCTTTCTTTCTTTCTTTCTTTCTTTCTTTCTTTCTTTCTTTCTTTCTTTCTTTCTCTCTCTCTCTCTCTCTCTCTCTCTCTCTCTCTCTCTCTCTCCCCCTTCCTTCCTTCCTTCCTTCCTTCCTTCCTTCCTTCCTTCCTTCCTTCCTTCCTTCCTTCCTTCCTTCCTTCCTTCCTTCCTTCCTTCCTTCTTCCTGCCATTGGGATTTTTACCAATAGTGTTCCAAATCAATCTGTCATAATTGTGGCCCATGGATTAAATGGCCTGATTTTAAAAGGACTCATAATGTAGGTGCTAAAATAAGAAAACCTATAAATTCAACACTTCAAACAAAATGAAATCTTGTTTACCTAGTAACCTGAATCACTAGACACCTAAAATTATGGGTCACCATTTTTACCCAGCAACAATGTTTCCAGATGTTACCTTTCCAATAGATATGGGAAAGACAGAATAAATAGCTAATTTAGGAATTTTCTCAGAAGTAGATTGTGATTGTGCATACCACTTTTGGCTATACTTTGTTGACAAGCTCTATTTCCTGGTTATATGCAAAAGGAAATTATGATTCACAACCACAGGAGTCAACCATATTCCAACTTCAACCTCAGAACTGTGTCCTCCAAGAGATTTGTGGGGTCTTTTTCCTTGTGCTCATTGTACTACAGTCTCTTTTTATTATCATGCAAAGGCTATTTTTTCTTTTTTTTATTAGATATTTTCTTCATTTACATTTCAAATGCTATCCCCTTTACTAGTTTCCTCTCTGAAAATCCCCTATACCCTTCTCCTTCCCGCTGCTCCCCAACCACCCACTCCTGTTTTCTATGCTGACTACCTGTTATTAGATTAAGGATGACAAAGTAGAAACTACTACTGTAATACCTAACATTATATTTGAAATCTTCAACCTTAAGAATTCCTCTTGTCTTAAGAATTTCTTAGCTATCCACGTAGTATAATGTTATATGCAAAGTGTTGCTTCCTCAAAGACCTCTGGACTCGAATCCCTAATAGTCAATGGTTTTGGTTACAGAGTAAGGGTTATGAAAGGTTTGCATTTTACTCATTAACCCATCTTGAAAAGGAAAGGTGCTATCCATTTGAACTTTATATAATGACACAAGTACTTACAACTGGGAAATGGAAACAGAAAATCAGACCAAAGGGATGGCAATATAGGAAAGTTTCCCACAATATTCTAGGTTTTTGGAATGAAATAATACTCTTAAAATTAATGAACATTGTTATGCTCAACGAGTTGGAAAAGCAAGGGTATTTCTCCAGATGACTCATAATTATGTATCCCTTTCAGAATTTTACTTAAGTCAGTAGGTAACATTTCTGTCTTCTGTTCTCCAGAGCTGTGAAGATAAACAATTATAGTTGTTTTCTGGCACTGATTTGTAATGATTTACTATGAGGGCAACAGGAAAATAGAAATGTTGTGATGCTTTGAACCATCTCCTTAAAATGGGAAAGGGAACACTGACCCAGCTTGGTAAGGATTTTCTGCTTGAATATCATTTCCTAAGTCTCCTCCACTTCGGGGCCTCCAGTACTTTAACATTCCTTCCTAGAATTGTACCACAAAAACTTCACATTATGATAGACTTTTTTATTGCTGAAATGATGTATATTTGATGATCAAATGAGAGTGAAGTAATTAAAAAATCACATTCAGTTTTCAATGTGGGTACTATAAAACAGTACTTAGCGAGAAGCAGGTAGAAAAAGCAAAAACTCAGAATTTCAAGTGCCACTTCCCCATTAAATCTAAGTCACCTTAGAATTAGTAAGTCCCCCGCCATCTGTTTGTATTACTATATTTGTATTTTCAAAATGAATGTTAAGATGAATTACATTAAGAAGGATTAGAAGAGAAGCAATCTGCAAAGAACTATAGTAGCTTTGAGAATTAGGTAGTCTCTACCTGTATGTCTCTAATAATGCTCTCCTTCGTTCTACATTATACCTGAGGTTTCAGACTAGCCAGACTTGTTTCAGTGTCTTAACATATTGATTTTTTTCTCATCAGTGTACATTTCTCCAAGAATGTTCCACCACATTATTTTATGCCTGAGTTTTCTTCTTAATATTTTTCTTTCAAGCAAAACCAACTGAATACAGCAGATGGGAAAGAGAACCCCAGGCATAGAAAAAACAATAGAATAAATTGATACATTAGTCAAAGACACTGTTAATTCTAAAAAGCTTGTGACATAAAATATCCATGAAATCTGCAATAACATAAATGATCTAACCTAAGAAAATTAGGAATAGAAGAAAGTGAATATTCCCATGTACTTCTATTCCTAGAAATTATTTTCAACAAATAAAACTTTCCCAACCTAAAGAAAAAGATTCCTGTAAACATAGAAGATTGTAGAACACCAGTTAGACTGTACAAGATATTAAAGTGCCCCCATCACATAAATAATCAAAACACAGAATCTGCAGAACAAATAAATAATTTTGAAATTAGCAAGCAAAAAATGGCAGGTAACATACAACAGCAGACTTAGCAAAATTATACCAGAATTTTCAACAGAAACTCTAAAAGCTAGAAGGTCCTGGAAAGATATCTTGCAACCTCTAAAAAACCAGAGATGCCAACCTAGACTTCTATACCCAGCAAAACTCTGAATTATCATAGGTGAAGAAAACAAGATATTTCAAGACAAATCCAAATTTAAAGAATATCTAGAAATCAAGCCCCACAGAAAATATGAGAAGGAAAATTCCAACTGAAGGAGGAAAAAAAATCCTTCCAAGGAAATAAGTAATTTCATAGCAGCAAAAGCAAGAGAAGCACACACACACACACACACAAAATTAAAAATAACACGAAAGAGCAATCAATTGTCCTTTATATCTCTCAATGTCAATAGACTAAATTCTCCAATAGAAAGACAGAGGCTAACAGAATGGATATGACAACAGGATCTATCATTCTGCCACACTTAAGGGAACGCCAGGGCCAAGAAGTGGGAGTGGGTGGGTAGGGAGCAGGGCACGGGGAGGGTAGATGGAACTTTCAGGATAGCATTTGAAATGTAAATTAAGAAAATATCTAATAAAAAAAGAAAAAAAAAAAGAATTACTCTGACTATGATATAAATTTAGTTCAGATCTTTCAGGAGTGAACATTCTGCAGTTAGAAATCCCAGTAAACTATTTTGTTCAAATTATTTTTTTCTGTGAATTCATATGCCACAACTTGATAGTTACTTGCATGTTAGTTTTTAGTTCCTAAAAACCCTTCATACTTCTTATATCAGAAAGAGACATTGGGTGAGGTGGGGGCATGCAAGTAAGACACACTCTCAGAGGCAAAGGAGAGACGGAGGGGTGAAGAACTCTGGAAATGG
This sequence comes from Mus minutoides, assembly GCA_902729485.2. NCBI lineage: Eukaryota > Metazoa > Chordata > Mammalia > Rodentia > Muridae > Mus > Mus minutoides. The sequence goes on from LR753368.1 coordinate 1,062,306, forward strand.
GTACTGCATTTGGAATGTAAATAAAAAAGATAATAAAAAATAAACAAAACTGATACAAAGCTAATACAAAGAGGCATTGTGGCGCATTTAGGGGTAAAAAATTGATAGTAAATGTGTGGGGTTTTTTTATAAAACCACACACTAACAGACACTTGATCTTTAACAAAGAAACCAAAATATACAATGGGAAAAAAAGAAAGCATCTTTAATAAATATTTCTGCTCTAACTGGCAGTCTGTATGTAGATAGAGGAAAATAGATTCATTAGTATTATAATGTTAATTTGTTGTGACTTCTTTGGTATGTTTACAGTCAAATAAGTATCTACTACTACTTGGCTTTACATAATAGATTAGATTAAGCTCAGATCAATTTTATGATGTTAGCAAAGCCATCAGCAAGGATATAAAGGTCTGGCAAATACATATGAAGGTTTATGCCGTAGTACATGGCTCACAGGGGTAGACTCAGCAAGGGCTGTCAAAAATATAAATTGAGTATGTTAGCTCATATGGAAATCAAACAGTTGTGTGAGAGATACAGCTCAATTTTGAAAATCCTTAACAAAATATGTGCTAAGGATAACTATGTTGGATGAGAAATCTTTATATGAATTCTTTGAATTACGTGAAATAAATAGTCCTTGTGTTTAAGCATTAGGAAAACCCACTTTCTCTAGAGAGGTTGTTCAGGAATTAAGAGCACTGGTTCTTCTTCCAGAAGTCCTGAGCTCAATTCCCAGCAACTAAATGGGGGCTCACACCCATAAATTATGTGATCTGATTCTATATGCAGATAGAGTACTCATATACATAAAATAAATAAATTAATTAATTTGTAAAAAGAAGAAGAAAACCCACTTTCTATACTATTGGGAATTAGAATTCACAGAAATCAGTTTGAAAGTCTTGTTGCTGGATATAGTCAGGGATTACAAAATGGTTATTTCAAACTCCCTGATACATTGAAAAAGAAACAGAATTTGTGAAAGGGATTGTTCTAATTTTTAATATATGTTTTATTGTTGACAAAGATATCTTCCCTCAGTGTGGTGGTTTGAATATGCTAGCCCCAGGGGATGGCACTATTTGGAGGTTTGGTTTTGTTAGAGTAGGTGTGGCTTTTCTCCTGGTGCAACTCAGATAAAGGTGTGGCACTCTCAGGTCCTTCTGCACCATGCCTGCCTGGATGCTGCCACACTTTAGCCCTGATGATACTGGACTGAACCTTTGAACCTGTAAGCCAACCTCAATTTCATGCTGTCTTTACAGGAGTTTTCTTGGTCATGTTGTCAGTTCACAGCAGTAAAACCCTAACTAAGACACTCAGAAACTCTATCTTTTATTTTCTTCCACTTTTATACATTATGTAAAACTAATGTTTCTCTAGTAAATTGATATGTGAAGAAGATTTTAGTTAAGAAAACATTCAAGGATTATAAATACATGTGGATATTTACTTCATAAGCTTTTTCCATAAGAGCGAAAGGCAGAATCAATCTGAGACCAGGTGTGTATATTTAAATTAAATAAATTATTCATTTTCTAATATCATGGAATTATTTTCTAGAACATGATTATAAATAAAATCCAGAATAATCTCCATCTTTTGCATGATGGATCATTGTAATAGAAAAAGAGATTTCTTGAGGAAAGTGAAGACAGACTCACTTGTGTCTGAGGAATGTAATAGCAAGTAACACTAAAATCTGATTTAAAAATATGGGATTTATTTTGGTTCTTTGCAATCATCTTTAAGTGATGGTGTGAGGACTTCATGTAGTTTGAATGACCCTTGCTTGATTCCTTTTGGAAAACTCGAAGATTTCTATTTCTCAGTTTTCTCTTGTCCTGGGAACCTTTACTCATTGCCTTTGAGGAGCTCTTTTTATAGTTGGGGAATTCCTCTGCATTGTGTCTGTCATTTTGCACATGTACAGATCAGAGCATAGAGAGAAGTTGTATTCTGTATTTTGTCTTTTCCCAAGAGACTTTTGTTTGTCATTTCTGCCAAACCTTTATACATTTTAAAACATATATTTCAGATTATTTTGATAGTATGGTAGGATTTGTAGATCTTATTTAAATCCAATGCATAATGTAGTTGTTCTTTTTATATTGAGCATCTAAGATTCAGTCCATTCTTTCAAGTGATAAATACTGTGAGAAAGTTACTTTTTTATTATATTATAAGAATTATAAATATTATTATATATTTTCTTCATTTACATTTCAAGTGCTATCCCATAATTCCCCTATACCCTCCCCCGCCCTGCTCAGCTGCCCACCCACTCCCACTACTTGGCCCTGGCATTCCCCTGTACTGGGGCATATAAACATTGCTAGACCAAAGGCCTTTCTTCCCCAGTAATGGCCAACTAGGCCATCTTCTACTACATATGCAGCTAGGGACATGAGCTCGGAGGTTCTGATTAGTTCATATTGTTGTTCTACCTATAGGGTTGCAGACCCCTACAGCTCTTGGATACTCTCTCTAGCTCCTACATTGGGGACCCCGTATTCTGCCCTATAGATGATTGTGAGCATCCACTTTTGTATTTGTCAGGGACTGTCAAAGCCTCACAGAAGACAACTATATCAGGGTCCTTTCAGGAATATCCTGCTGGCATATACAGTAGTGTCTGCATTTGGTGGCTGATTATGTGATGGATCACCTGGGTGGGGCACTCTCTGGATGGTCCATCCTTTCATTTTAGCTCCAAACTTTGTCTCTGCACCTCCTTCCATGTATATTTTATTCTCTATTCTAGGGAGGAATGAAGTATCCATGCGTTGGTCTTTCTTGATTTTCTTGTGTTTTGGAAATTGTATCTTGGGTATTCTAGGTTTCTGGGCCAATATCCGCTTATCAGTGCGTGCATATTAAGTGACTTCTTTTGTGACTGGGTTACCTCACTCAGAATAATATCCTCCAGATATATCCATTTGCTCAAGAATTTCATAAATTCATTGTTTTTAATAGCTGAGTAGTACTCCATTTTGTAAATGTACCACATTTTCTGTATCCATTCCTCTGTTGAGGGACATCTGGGTTCTTTCCAGCATCTGGCTTTAAATAAGGCTGCTATGAACATAGTGGAGCATGTGTCCCTGTCACCAATTGGAACATCTTCTGGGTATATGCCCAGTAGAGGTATTGCTGGATCTTTTGGTAGTACTATGTCCAGTTTTCTGAGGAACTGCCAGACTGATTTCCAGAGTGGTTGTACCAGCTTGCAATCCCAGCAGCAATGAAGGAGTGTTCCTCTTTCTCCACATCCTCGCCAGCATCTTCTGTCACCTGAATTTTTTATCTTAGCCATTCTGTCTGGTGTGAGTCGGAATATCAGGGTTGTTTTGATTTGCATTTCCCTGATGATTAAGGATTTTGAACATTTTTTAAGGTGCTTCTCAGCCCTTTGGCATTCTTAATTTGAGAATTCCTTGTTTAGCTCTGTACCCCATATTTAATGGGGTTACTTGAATATCTGGAGTTCAGCTTCTTGAGCTCTTTGTAAATATTGGATATTAGCCTCCTATCAGATTTAGGATTGGTAAAAATTCTTTCCCAATCCGTTGGTGGCCTTTTTGTCTTATTGACAGTATCTTTTGCTCTACAGAGCTTTGCAATTTTATAAGGTCCCATTTGTTGATTTGTAATCTTACAGCACAGGTCATTGTTTTTTT
>LR753368.1:1066091-1175958 GCA_902729485.2 Mus minutoides
GTTTAATGTGGAGGTCTTTGATCCACTTACACTTGAGCTTTGTACAAGGAGATAGGAATGGATCAATTCGCATTCTTCTACATGTTGACCACCAGTTGTGCCAGTATCATTTGCTGAAAATGCTGCCACCCCCCCTCCCCCACTGAGAGTTTTAGCTCCCTTGTCAAAGATAAGGTGACCATAGGTGTGTGGGTTCATTTCTGGGTATTCAATTCTATTCCATTGGTCTACCTGTCTGTTGTTGTACGAGTACCATGCTGGTTTTGTTTTTTTGTTTTTTTTTTTTTTTTCACAATTGCTCTGTAGTAGAACTTGAGGTCAGGCATGGTGATTCCACCAGAGGTTCTTTTATTGTTGAGGATAGTTTTTGCTATCAAAGGTTTTTTATTATTCCAGATGAATTTTCAAATTGTTCTTTCTATCTCAGTGAAGGATTGAGTTGGAATTTTGATGGGGATTGCATTGAATCTATAGATTGCTTTAGGCAGGATAGCCATTTTGACTATATTAATCCTGCCAATCAATGATCATGGGAGATCTTTCCATCTTCTGAGATCTTCTTCAATTTCTTTCTTCAGAGACTTGAAGTTCTTGTCATACAAATCTTTCATGGAAAGATCAGGGATTCAAGGCCCATACCTAAACATGATAAAAGCAATATACAGCAAACCAGTAGCCAACATCAAAGTAAATCGAGAGAAGCTGGAAGCAATCCCACTAAAATCAGGGACTAGACAAGGCTGCCCACTTTCTCCCTACCTATTCAATATAGTACTTGAAGTCTTAGCTAGAGCAATTTGACAATGAAAGGAGATCAAGGGATACAAATTCGAAAGGAAGAAGTCAAAACATCACTATTTGCAGATGATATGATAGTATATATAAGTGACCCTAAAGATTCCACCAGAGAACTCCTAAACCTGATAAACAGCTTCAGCGCAGTAGCTGGATATAAAATTAACTCAAACAAATCAGTGGTCTTTCTCTACACAAAAGATAAACAGGATGAGAAAGAAATTAGGGAAACAACACCCTCCACAATAGTCACAAATACTATAAAATACCTTGGTGTGACTTTAGCTAAGGAAGAAAGTTACTTTGTTAAAGTTTGTAGTGCCACTTGATTCTGTCCTCAAATATATACAGCCAAACTAACGTATCCGACCTAAATATTATCCTATCAAAAGTCTGTTACCATTTGTTTTCATTTATAACCTCATGGTTGTAGGTTTTTATTGTACAGGATCTAGTCTTGAGCCCATGATTTCTACACAATTTTACAGAAACACATTTAGAAACTTTTTTTCTATGTTTGTTTCTGAACATTCCCAAACTCCAGTTCTCTAATCCACCCATGAATTGCTGGTTTGAAAACTTGATTACTTGTACTCCAAATGCCCTATGAATTTCTATGAAAAACAAAACAAAACAAAAACTTCCCAAGAAAGAAAAGGGAAAAAGGACAGTAAACTCCTCTATGACTATAGTGCCATTTTCGTTTGTTCAGAACAGAAGTTCTTAGCATACTTGAAGTCCTTTTCTTTCTGCATCAAGCAGTTCTTGTATGTGAAATTTGAGCATAAACATGAAAATGTATCAGAAATGATAAATGCAAACCACAAAAGCATTTGGAGTTGAATTTTTAGTTCTTCTCTAGTTTATCTATCATTTGCTTTCCAGGATCCTCAGTGTGGCTAGTGATTTCTCTATGTCAGCCATATTTGAATTAATTGATTCTGAAATTACCAAAGAATAGAAATTTGTGGTGTCCTTCCCCACCAACACAGTTGGTGCAATTGACCAGAGCCATGCCGCACCCAATGGCATCCATTGTGTTGTTAACTAGGCTAAGAGAGCCCGGTACCCCTGCAGCAGGTTCTGCAAGTCTCCTAGGTCACCCGGCTCCGCCCAGCTTACCAGAGGCCCACCTACGACCAGCCCACCTGCGCAACATGAGAGACTTCAGGGTTCCCGCCAAACTCCAGAACGCCTGCACAGAAGACTGGGGGTGGGGTTTCCCTTCCTTTATCCCCAAATGCTTGTCCACCATTAAAGAGTCGTTCTAAGCAGAAGCAACCATGTAGCCTCGGAGACCTTCTTTCTTCCCCCACTCCCTTAGTTTCATTTCAGCTTCGGGCCAATCCTCCAGGAACCCAGTCCACTGCGGGCAGTGGACCCCAACAGAAATTTATTTTGAGTAAATCTTCTATGAACGTGGTTTGAGAGACTGGGGGAAAGGAACAAGTTGGAAACTACCATCATGATGTAATACATGAGAAAAGAATAAAAAATGAGTGGATGAATAAATGAATGTAAACCTTGCTACTAGAGGACATGTTAATAATGGAATTGTCATTTTCCCTTCTGGACAAATGGAAAAACAGCTTTTGTCAAGAGTATCATGGTGCATATCAACCACTTCAGGGCAGGTATCATCATTCAGTATTAGCTGCCCAACAAATATTGTACTTTATAGCATCGTGTGTACTTTTATTTGGTTACAATTATTTTGTTGTTTTATGTTTTGTTTTGTTTCTTTTGAGTGTTGTTGTGTTTTTGTTTATCTAGGTTTTATTATTTTGTTGTTTGGGGTTGTTAAGGTTTTTTTTTAAAGAAAGAATTTAGAGTTGAGTAGGTACTAGTGAGGAGAGGATTTAAGGGAGGGGAGAATATGATTATAATTGTGAATATGTGCTTTTCCACCTACATCAAAGTTTCCTGAAATCTTGAATATATATAATAAATGCCTTGGCCAATAGCTTTGGTTCATTTCCAGTAGCTCATAACTCAATTTTCCATTTTGAAAGAGTCTAAGACAGGCTATGTGCTTAGTTACCTCTTCAGTTTTGGGAGACTATCTTCCTCTCACTTTAAGGATAACTCTCTCCCTGAACCTGACTCTATCCCAGAAGTTCTCTATATATTGGAACTTTTATCTCCCTATTTTCTTTCTGGTCTAATAGGCCAATGGAATGTCATTGACAAACAATGGTTCCATATATTGTACAAGAGATAATCTCAATACAAAATAATTTTAAATAAAAAAGTATTTTAAATATCAAAAAAGAGAAAAATGGTGTCCCAGCAATGCAGGGAATCATGGAGTTTTGATTAGCTGCCTTGAGAGGCATATGCCATGGATTTTTTGAGGTTTGAATTCACAGCTCCTGTGTATGTGCCTTTCAGTTTCCCTCAGCCAGTGAAGCAGTCATGCTGTTTTTGATTTTCTGTGTTCCTTAGAAGTTACAAAAGCATATAGGAGTTTGACAGAACAATTACACATTATTAATATACAGCACATCTAGCTTGTAACCACAACTACCTTTTGGCACCTGCCATTTTATTTTGTTTTGAATACGTGTATAAAATCTGATTTTGTAAAGTACACTTGTATCAGTCTCAGACTTGCTGAGGCCCCTCAAAAAATTAGGAATTTATCTTTTTTTCTCTGCTTCTCCTTAGTCACATAATCTTTCTCTTTTTCTTGGAGTGGAGAAAATATATGCTTCAACAAAGCATACCATATTTTTACTGATTCCATTTGTAAAGTGTAAATTATTTTCTGTGAAGGAAATAATTTTTCTGGGAGGAACTAAATAAAATCTTATGAGTGGTAATTATTTTTCTCTTTTCATAAGAATTAGAGAAACTGAAGGAAGTCAAAGGAACATCACTTCAAATATTAATGATATTAACATAGAATTTCAGTATTTTTAGTAAAGAATTCCAAACAATACTTTCTGTATAGGAAGTGTCAGTGAATGCTTATCTCAGTTAAATAAAAGTAAACAAAAATAATATATCTATGATATTGTGAATGTTAAAATATAAGTAAAAAATGAAAGACAGAGTTCATTGTTCAAGAGTAGATTACGACAGTAAAAACACATAAGTGTATACAGAAACATTCAGACAATCATAAATTAAGCTGTTAATATCATCCGCCCACTGTGCTTTCTTAATATATCTCAAATATATTTTGGTTATACTTCATCCTAAGGAACCAATCCTACATATTTTCTGTCTAAATATTATATTTTTTAGACAACCGATACACATTAACTTCTCATTTCTTTCATAATATTCATTATGAAAAGGTATCATGAAATATATTTTCCTTAATTTTTTCTTATATAATGAACCAAAAATAGAAAGTGAGACTTTGACACTGAAGCTGAAATCTACAATAAAAAGCCACATGTAACATCTGGGGAAAAAAAGAAAATAGCTAAAATTAAGACCTCAACAGAATGATATAACAACTCATTGGGCAAAGCTGTACATAGGATTAATACACCAAAACACAAGCTGACAGATATTATTTATGGAGTGGGAAAGTAAAAAGGGAAGGCATTAAAAAAATTAGAACAGGCATACATAAATGGTGGGGAAGTCTAATGTAATTGTAGGATGAGGACTCAGAGAAAAATATAATAAGGCATGAACATGCCTCGGGGCAGCAGATACAGTCCTTGAGGAATATCAGTCTATAATATTGACGTGAATATTCCTATATCCTTGAAAAGATGAAATCAATTATTTAAAGCATTGCTACATGGAAAAGCTAGGTATAAATGGCTTCATATAATACCCAGAAGAAAACTAATGGAAAAAATAGACATGTACTAACAAAGTGAACAGAATGTGCATCAAAAGACACTATTAAGATGCTGAAATGTGAGCTAGAAAAAAGGTTTAATGGCTAAGAACACTTGTTTCTTTTGGAGAGGGTACAGGTTTGGTTTTGAGCACCCACCCATATGGTAGTCCCCAGTCATCCATAACTCCAGTTCCAGGGGATCTGATACCCTCTTCTAACCTCTGTGAGTACCAGGTACACATGTGATATAGGTTTGTGTGTAGGTATTAATGTGTGTGTGTATATATATATATATATATATATATATATATATATATATATATATATGCATGTATAGGCATGTATGCATTTACAAGCAGAAAATATAATATATGTATAAGTATGTATGTATGAATTTATGTATATATGTATGTATATACAATCAGGCAAAATATTCATGCAAATAAAATGAAAATATAAATGATTCAAACAATGTAAAGATACTGAAACAACAACCCATAAAAACAAACAAAATTTTGGCTCATATAGTAACTAATAAGAGATTTTCACCATAGATAGATAGATAGATGATAGATAGATAGATAGATAGATGATAGATAGATAGATAGATAGATAGATAGATAGATAGATAGATAGATAATTCTTATAACAAGGCTTGGTGACAGACATCTCTAACTCCAGAGTTTGGGCATTTCAGACAGAAAGATCACAACTTTAAGACCAGCTTGGTGTAAACAGCAATCCCTACCTCACAAAACAATAATTTTCTTAAATCAACAATGAGAAAACAACTCAGACTCCAGACAGAGGCTTTTAATTTCCTCCAGCCCAAAACACTTAAGATGTTCATCATCAGTAACTATTAGGGAGATGCAAATATAAAACAAAATGTAATGCCTCCTTATACTCATTATAATGTCTAGAATCAAAAGTGGAAAACAAGTGTTGGTGAGAATTTGGAGAAATTGAAAGATTTATAAATTGATAATTTTTCAGACCTTCAAAGCATTAGGAATAGCAGCATCATATTATCCAGCAATTTGATTCCTATCAAAGTATAGCCTAGAAATATAAAAACATGTCCATAAAAATGCCTTGTATCTGAATGATCACAGAGGTGATACTCATTAAGATTAGAACAAACACAAATAACTATATAATGAATGAACAAAAGTGCTATATAAATATGGAGGAGTGTTTCTGAAATCCTATTTTCATTTACTGTATAGTTTATTTCAGAAGAGTTGGCTATAAAATAGACAATTAAAGTGAAGGTTATGTTCTAATTAACACATTACCAAACTGAAGATAATTTTAACAGAAAACTAAAAAATGGACACCATCATAAAATGGAGGCTTAATCTCATAAAATAAAATACTACAAAATAATTATTTATATGTTTGATATCTTCTTTATTTAAATGTCAAATGTTATCCCCTTTCCTAATTTCCCCAGAGAAAATCCCCTATACCCTCCTCCCTCCCCCTAATGCACTCACTCCTGGTTCCTGGTCCTGGCATTCCCTTACATTAGGACATTGATCCTTCAGAGGACAAAAGGCCTTTCCTTCCAGTGACAACTGATAAGGCCATCATCTGCTACACATGAGGCTGGAGACATGGGTTCCTCCATGTGCACTCTTTGGTGATTTAGTACCTGGGAACTCTGTGGGTAATGGTGGGTTCATATTGTTATGCCTCCTATGGGGTTGCAAACCCTTGCAGATCCTTGGGTCCTTTCTCTAGCTCCTTCATTGGGAACCCTGTGCTCAGTCCAATGGTTGGCTGAAGGCATCCATATCTGTATTTGTCAGGCACTGGCAGAGCCTCTCAGGAGACAGCTATATAGGGTACCTGTCAGCAAGCACTTGTTGGCATCCACAATAGGGTCTGGGTTTGGGAACTGTATGTGGGATGGATCCCCAGTTGGGGCAGTATCTCTGGATGTCCTTTCCTTCAGTCTCTGCTCCATAGTTTGTCTCTGTATCTCCTCCCATGGGCATTGTGTTTCTCCTTTTAAGAAGGCTCAAAGTATCCACACTTCGGTTTTCCTTCTTCTTGAGCTTTATGTGGTCTAAGAATTATATCTTGGGTATTCTGAGCTTCTGGGCTAATATACACTTGGCAGTGAGTACATATCATGTGTGTTCTTTTGTGATTGGGTTAACTTACTCGGGATGATATGCTTCAGATCCATCCATTCGCCTAAGAGTTTCATAGCTTTATTGTTTAATAGCTGAGTAGTACTTCATAGTGTAAATGTACAATATTGTCTGCATCCATTCATTTGTTGAGGGACATCTGGGTTCTTTCCAGCTTCTGGCTTTAAATAAGGCTGCTATGAACATAGTGGAGCATGTGTCCTTATTACATGTTGGAGCATCTTCGTGGTATATGCCCAGGAGTGCTATAGCTTGTTCCTCAGATAGTACTATGTCCAATTTTCTAAGGAACCTCCAAATTGATTTCCAGAGTTGTTGTACCAGCTTGCAATCCCACCAGCAATGGAGAAGTGTTCCTCTTTCTCCACATCCATGCCAGCATCTGCTGTCACCTGAGTTTTGATATTAGCCATTCTGACTGATATGAGGTAGAATCTCAGGGTTGTTTTGATTTGCATTTCCTTGATGGCTATGGATGTTGATTATTTCTTTAGGTGTTTCTTAGCCATTCAGTATTCCTCAGTTAAGAATTCTTTGTTTAGCTCTGTACTCCATTTTTTGTTGTTGTTGTTGTTGTTGTTGTTGTTGTTGTTGTTGTTGTTTCATGAGACAGGATTTCTCTGTAGTCTTGGCTGTCCTGAAACTCACTCTGTAGACCAGGCTGGCCTCAAACTCAGAAATCCACCTGCCTCTGTCTCCCAAATACTGGGATTAAAGGCATGTGCCACCACTGTCTGGCTTCTGTACCCCATTTTAATAGGGTTATTTATTTCCCTGAAGTCTAACTTATTGAATTCTTTGTATATATTGGATATTAGTCCTTTATCCAATATAGGATTGGTAAAGATTTTTTCCCACTCTGTTGGTTGCTGTTGCAAATCCATTGATAGAAGATAAATGGGAGGACTGAAGGATGTAATAAAGCTTGCATGTTTATGAAGACAGCTTTATTTCATAGCCTTCTACTTATTTCTTAATGCTGCATTGCTTCATGATCTTTCTGTATGATCACTACCTTAATAGTATCTTGTAGGTCTGAACTTAAAGAAACTATCTTATATATTTAATGATCAAAAATTTGATTTTTTTGTTATATGTATTTATTCACTTTACATCCCTTACATCAATATCACTTATATCAATGTTCCTTCACCCTCTCCTCTCAGTATTCTGCCATAAATATCTTCCCCTTATTCCAACCTCCCTTTCTCCTTTGAATGCTACATATGTTCATGGGGCCTATTCCAAGCCCATTCTAGCTCTTTGGTTGAGGATTCAGGCTCTGGGAACTCCCAAGTGTCCACATTAGTTGACGCTTATCTTTCTGTCAGTCCATGTCCTCTTCAGATCCCTGAATTCTTCTCCTAACTCTTCCATAAGTTTCTCTGGGATCCATTTAATGTTTGGCTGTGGGTCTCTGCATCCCATTGTATTGGCTAAAAAATAGAGCCTCTCAATGGACAATTATGTCAGAATTCTGTCTGAAAACACAACAGAGTGTAATTAATAGTGTCAATGGTATGAGTTTCAATTTGGGGCAGTTTTTGATTGTCCATAAAACATTTCTCCTCTATCTTTTATCTTCACTTCTTATAGGCAAGACACATTTTTTACCAATGGACAGATCATCATGACAGAAACTAAACAGAGAAATAATGAAACAAATGGAGGTTATGACTCAAATGGACATAACAGATACCTGGAGAACATTTTACCCAAATACAAAAGAATATACCTTTTTTTTTTTCAGCACCTCATGGGACTTTCTCCAAAACTGGCCATATAAGTGATCACAAAGTAATCCTCAACATATACAAGAAGATTGAAATAATTCCATGCATCTTATCAATGTTTTTACATTAACCCTTAAATGTGCTTGCTATCTGGACAGAATACAGATCAAACTTCAAGCAGAATCTATGATACTTTACTGGTATATCCAGAACTCTTTTTTTTAATGTTTATATAGCTGAGTTAAAGATCCATACATGTCTGTCTTTGAATATGCTCTAAGAGATTTGGGTCATTGATTTTCCTGGTATTTTTTCCTACGCAGAGAACCTAATGCATGATATTGAACCAGTGACTGTAACTAATGGCAATACGGCGCTTCAGGTAATGTTTACAAGTCCTCACTGATTAACATGGCAACAACAACTGATTTTATGTTATAGTGTATTAGAATACTGTGAGACAATACATTTTTCTGTGGGGAGCACCTTCGTCTCATCTCTCATATCTCTTGGCTTTACCTAGTCATATTAAAAAGATTATGAAAACTTGGCTAAAATCAAGCTTATCACCTCCTTCACTCTTATGTTTAACATAAATATATGTGCTGGCAATCATTCCCATGACAACAAATATCCACTGGTTAGGAAGATTAGAATGAAAGCATCACTTTTATATCTGCTTCTAATTTCATGATTCCCAGACACTAACTCCTAGGTCACAATGCCCTTGAATCCTCAAGATATCTCCTTTTTTGAATAGTAAAATATATTTTGGCCGGGCATTGGTGGCACACACCTTTAATCCCTGCACTTGGAAGACAGAGGCAGGCAAATTTCTGAGTTCGAGGCCCATCTGGTCTACAAAGTGAGTTCCAGGACAGCCAGGGCTACACAGAGAAACCCTGTCTTGAAGCCACCCCCAAAAAGCAATTTTAAAAATGGCGTACTACCAGCTATTAAAAACGATGAATTAATGAAGTTCTTAGGTAAATGGATGTAACTAGAAAATATCATCCTGAGTGAGGTAACCCAATCACAAAAGAGCACACATGGTGTGCACTCACTGATAAGTAGTTATTAGCCCAGAAGTTTGGAATATGCAAGATACAATTCACAGACCACATGAAACTCAAGAAGAAGGAAGACTACAGTGTGAATACTATGGTACTTCTTAGAAGGGGGATCAAAATACCCATGGGAGGAAATACAGAGACAAAGTGTGGGGCAGAAACTGAAGGAAAGGCCACTGAGTGACTGTCCCACTTGGGAATCTATCCCATAAACAGTTTCCAAACCCAGATACTACTGTGGATGCCAACAAGTGCTTACTGACAGAAGCCTGATGTAGCTGTCTCCTGAGAAGTTCTGCCAGTGCCTAACAAATACAGAAGTAGATGCTCACAGTCATTTATTGGACTGAGCACAGGGTCCCCAATGCAGGAGCTAGATAAAGTACCCAAGAAGCTGAAGGGGCTTGCAGCCCCATAGGAGGAACAACAATATGAACCAACCAGTACCCAGAAAGCTCTCAGGCACTAAACCAACTAAAGGGTTCACGTGGAGGGATCCATATTTCCAGCTACATATGTAGCAGAGGATGGCCTTGTGGGACATCAATGGGAGGAGAAGCCCTTGGTCTTGTGAAGGCTAGATGCCAGGACAGGGAAGCAGGAGTGGGTGGGTTAGTAAACGGGCAAGGGGGTGGTATGTGGGGCGGGGGGTGGGGTCAGAGGGGAAATGAGGAAAGTGGATAAAATTTGCAATGCAAATGAAGAAAATATCTACATTTTTTTTTCCTGAGGCAGGTTTATCTTTTTTTCCTCAAAAGCTTTATATTATCTGCTTGGAGTCATAGCACTCAAGAATTCATTAATCTGCCTGAGGGAGACAGCGCCTTCAAATGAACATACATTTCAAGGAATCTCTGTGCTTCTAACTATCCTAATCTACACTCCCTCTTGTGCTTTTCCTGAGATATCAGCTCACACTGCATCTTTTCCCTCTCAAATCAAAAGCTTCTTCCTGGGAAAGCCTGGTTTTTTTTTTTTTTTTTTTTTGCTATTTTCCTGGTTATTTCTTTCCAAGAATTTCCTTTTAATTTTTTCACATAGCATTTTGGTTCATGGTAACTATGTATTTTGTGATTAATTTAATATTGTATTTCCCTTTTTCTATTCTCTGAGTTTACAAAGATAGGAAGCTTGGCTGCTTTGTTAGCATTTAAATCTAGCATCTAACATAATGTCTGACAACTATAGACCTGGTAATTTTTCTTTTTTCATGGCTCCAGTTAACCTGTTTTGTTGGTAACTTTGGTACTATAAAATAAATGCCATGTAGCTAAAACTATAAACACACAATTCTAGAGTCTAGAAAGTCCTGCATTAGAGTCTTAATTGGTATGAATCTAAAGTTTTCGTATTGGTTCTTTATTTTGATGGTGGTCAGAATATTAGACAGTGAGCAACAATCTTTCCTAAGTAGTCCTGGCTGGCTTTTTTTCTCTTGCTTATAATCCCAAAGCCTAGAATTATAAGTGCTTTACTGTCACAAATGGTGGGTGCATTTCTCCCTTATAACTTGCTTTCTAGCTTTCAGAATGGAAATCCTGGTTACCTCCCGCCAAGAATGACAAGTGGAAGAAAATATAAGCCATTCTACATATAGCATCTATATTGTTTCCTCATGTGTGTTCATGTACAGGAGATAGAAACAAATGGAGATTTCTTCTTTCATGAAAGATCTCTAAAATAAAAGCTGTTATTCCACAGAAAAACAATAGTGTGTGTTGGGAACAAAATAAAGGGGGACAACTGGGGGTCCTGGGGAAAAGTGGGGGAAGAAAAATATGCCAAGTCCTGCCAGAGTTCCTGTAATCTGGGCAGGTGGATATGGGGAGACTGCCAGGCGATTTTCCACTTGGCCCCATGGGGGGTGGAGAAAGGGGAAACCCCCCAACCGAGACGACCCCCCCTCCCTGCCCAGCTACCTTGCTAAAGCCCCAGGGTTGCAGGAGAGAGCTAAGAGGGAAGGAGTTACCAACACTGCAGAGAGTAGTGCAGTGGATCTAGAAGGAGCAGAGACTCTATAGTTTAAGAGCTTTATTATAGAAAGCACGGAGAAAGAGAGAAGGTAGAAGAGAAAGAGACAGACAGACAGGGGGGAAGGCTAGAGAGAAAGAGAGAAAAGGAAGGAGAGAGGAGAAGAAAGAAGAAGTCAAAGAGAAAGTGAAGAGGGGAAAGGAGTGAGAGGTAGAGGAAAAAGGAGTGAAAGTAAAAGAGCATGGTGGGGCTGAACACCCCATTTATGGTCTTCACTGTTGCTAGTAAACTGGGGAGGAGTTTAGCCTGAAGGTCAGAATATTGGGCCATTGCTTACGTGACTACTACTGGTGACTACTACTGACCAGGCTTCTCTTGTGGGGGCTGTGTAGGTGGTATCTTAGGCAAGGGATGGAGTTCCAGGTGCATTAGGGAACACCTACCATGTCATGTAGGTGAATTATGACCATCGGGGTTCAGACTTCAGCTCGACTGGATATCAGCTTGCAATTCCTCACAAGTCTCTCTCTCTCTCTCTCTCTCTCTCTCTCTCTCTCTCTCTCTGTGTGTGTGTGTGTGTATGTGTGTATGTTTGTATCATGAGGCTAGCATCATAATTACATTGTTAGAAAATCTTTACAGTCTGTTGACTACAAGTTGTAGAAAGAGGAAAGCTAGTAGATTCATTCAGTTTCACCCTAAAAGTTACCTTTGTGTCTTTTTTTTAAAAAGATTTATTTTATTTATTATAAGTAAGTACACTGTAGCTGTCTTCAGACACTCCAGAAGAGGGAGCCAGATCAGATGGTTGTGAGCCACAATGTGGTTGCTGGGATTTGAACTTATCACCTTCGGAAGAGCAGTCGGGTGCTCTTACCCGCTGAGCCATCTCACCAGCCCCACCTTTGTGTCTTAAAATAAAGGGCTGTGAGGATAGGGGCCATTAATGGACATGTAAGCTATAGCATAAATGTGTTAGATCAAGAAGTAATAGACATCTCTGCCAAAAAAAGAACAAGTCTGCCTTTTCTCTCCATTTTATGATTCTGTTAGATTCCTTACAGAATTAATGGATATCCATTCAAAATGGAGTAAGTAATCTCCTTTAAAATTAAAAAATGTCTTCTAAGAACACATTTATAAATATACCCCAAAACAAAAATTTCCTGGCATCTCTTAGTTATATCAAGTTGTCATGTAAAATTAACTACCCTAGTCTCCGACTCTAATCATTATAGTCAAGGATCTAAACATTATAATCACTGACCCAAGCAACTATACTAATCAGCGTAATGATCACATCACTGACTATAACTATCACAAATACGAATGTAACAGTTAGTCACTATTTATGATATCATTATCACAACCCAAATTTCACAGTAAATGACACTATCCATCAAACTCACAAACTTTGTCATTAAGATTCCCAAATTTCCAGAGTTACAGTGCATAACCATTAAAAACCTCAATTTATCTGTCAGTCATTGAAAAGAAGCATCATAATCACAAACCTTTTATTATCACTGATCCTAACAGTCCAAACCACCAACCTAAGCAATATAATCACTAAACCTAGCCTTTGAAATCACCATCAAAATCATCATCATCATCATCATCATCATCATCATCATCATCTAAGCCTTCATTGTGACTGACTCTAATAATCAAAATTAGCAACAAAAACTTCAAAGTCACTGAACCTATTATAATCACCAATTTAACCATAATAGTTATTGACTCTACCCTTTATAATTACCAATCCATAATATTCACCTACTCATTATAATCAATAGCTTTTATGGCATGAACTTAAATACCATAACCACAATCATGAAAAACACTACACACACACACACACACACACACACACACACACACACACACACACATTATACATATATAAGCATTATAATATGTACATATATCATACTGTATATGGTTATATATTGAATGCCATTATAGTATATATATTATATACAGTATATCTAATGAATATATGTGTACTATATAGTATATATGCTATATATGTGTATGTATTTTATATGTACTATATACATATTTAGACACATGTATTTGATATATATATACATATTATATACATGTGTATTAAATACATACACATAAACTAAGACAATTTTTTCTTAAATAATTATGCTTTTGGTTATGATGTATAAGCTCACTTCCAAACAAATCCATGATGTTAAGGCAGCACATGGCAAGCATGGCAGGTAGAGTGAAAGCTGAGACCTCATATCATAAACCTAACCACAATGCAGAGAATGAACTTGAAATGAACCAATGACTTTTCAAAGCCTTCTCATAGTAAATGACTTCTTTCAGGAAGATCATACCTCTTAAGCATACAAACATGTAGTGAATAGGGAACTGTCTTAGTCAGGGTTTCTATTCCTGCACAAACATCATGACCAAGAAGCAACTTGGGGAGGAAAGGGTTTATTCGGTTTACACTTCCACATTGCTGTTCATCACCAAGGAAGTCAGGATTGGAACTCAAGCAGGTCAGAAAGCAGGAGCTGATGCAGAAGCCATGGAGGGATGTTCTTTACTGGCTTGCTTCCCCTGGCTTGCTTAGCCTGCTCTCTTATAGAACCCAAGACTGCCAGCCCAGAGATGGTCCCACCCACAAGGGGCCCTTGATCACTAATTGAGAAAATGCCTCACAGCTAGATCTCATGGAGGCATTTCCCCAACTGAAGGTCCTTTCTCTGTGATAACTCCAGCTGTGTCAAGTTGACACAAACCTAGCCAGTACAATTGACCCCTTGTCAACTTGACATACAAATACATCACTAGTAAGCCTCAATCCTTAGTTCTTATTCAACCCCAAGATCTTAAATAACTTTAAAAGTCCCAGTCTTTACATATTAAAAAGTTCAATGCTTTTAAAATATCTTTTAAAATTCAAAGAACTTTAAAATTCAAATTCTCTTAACTGTGGGCTTCATTTAAAAACTTCTTTCAAGAGGGAAAAATATCAGGGTACACACAGTCACAATCAAAAGCAAAAATAAATCTCCAACCTTCCAATGTCTGGGATCCAACTCACGATCTTCTGGGCTCCTTCAAGTGCTTGGGTCACTTCTCCAGCCATGCCCTTTATAGCACACACGTTGTCCACTAGGCTCCAGATGCCTGTACTCCATTGCTGCTGGTGTTCTTGGTGGTCATCTCATGGTACTGGCATCTTCAAAAATGCTGCTGTCTTGAACTGTAACAAGGCTTCAACACTAGCCTCTCATAGGCTCTCTTCATGGTGCCAAGCCTCAACTCCTTTGCATGACCCTTTCAGTCCTGGGCCATCAATTGCAACTGAGGCTTCACTTTCACCAATGGCCTTCCATGGCTTCTTATAGTGCTTCCGTGGCCTCAGCTGCTCTGCATGACCCCTTCATGTCTTCAAAACCAGTACCACCTGGGTAACTCTTACACATTACCAAGTCCAGCTACAGCACAAGGCTATCTCTGGAACACAGCCTCTATGCTCTCAGAAAACACTTCCCAGAAGATGTCACCTCAACGATGCTGATCTCTTCTTAATCACCGCTAATTTCTTAGCTCCAGCTAACCAGCATCAATAGTCCCAGTAATTCAAAGTTTTTGCTTTAGTAGTTCTGGCATCTTGTTAATCACAGCTGACTCTTCAGCCGCAGCTAACCAGAACCACAGAATCTTCACAATCAAACTAGTGATGGCCCTGAAAAAAAAGTCTTTAATCTTCCCTCTGAAATTTCACAAGCCAGGCTTCCATCTTATGCACTGTTCTCAACATTATCTTCCAAGTTCCTACACAACATCTCACAGAGTTCTGAACACTGAATAGATCTTCTAACCCAAAAGTTCCAAAGTCCTTCCACAGTCCTCCCCAAAACATGGTCAGGTTGTCACAGGAATACCCCACTCTGCTGGTACCAATTTGTCTTAGTCAGGGTTTCTATTCCCACACAAACATCATGACCAAGAAGCAACTTGGGGAGGAAAGGGTTTATTCGGCTTACACTTCCACATTGCTGTTCATCACCAAGGAAGTCAGGACTGGAACTCAAGCAGGTCAGAAAGCAGGAGCTGATGCAGAAGCCATGGAGGGATGTTCTTTACTGGCTTGCTTCCCCTGGCTTGCTCAGCCTGCTCTCTTATAGAACCCAAGACTGCCAGCCCAGAGATGGTCCCACCCACATGGGACCCTTGATCACTAATTGAGAAAATGCCTCACAGCTAGATCTCATGGAGGCATTTCCCCAACTGAAGGTTCTTTCTCTGTGATAACTCCAGCTGTGTCAAGTTGACACAAAACTAGCCAGTACAGGAACCAAGTTTTCAAACACTAGAACCTATGAGGCACAAATGACAATTAAATTAAATGGAGATAAATGGAAGTGGTGTAATGTGTGAAAGGATGAGGAGAGAGGTAAGGGGGGAGCATCTTCCAGAAGGAGTCTTAAGAGGAGAAGGCAGGCTAATGTTGATATGTAAAGTGAATAAATAAATCAATTAGTTAATTAAAAATATATATTGGAAGACACCTTACATTGCTACAGGGGTAGAGAATAGGAGTAATCCTGTCCAAGTTAAGTTTTCTCTTAATCTTAGTCCAACCTTCCATTACAACTACAGTTTAAAATAGATCAAGATGAACCACAAATATCACTATGGAATTTACGAACATTAGTAATTGATATGATTCGTCTTAAATTGAGGTCCTCAATCTCAACAATTATTATTAAAGGAAACAGGAAATAATTTATTTTTGTGGTTAGAAACTTAGTCCGATACTCAAACTTCATTTCACCATGTAAATAATACAAGTTAAGCTTGTCACCCATATAGAGATGTTAACCAAAGGAATTAGTGAATTTTTTAATGGGTTAGAATGTGAAATTGGTGGAAGAAGAGAGAGGCAGACACATAGTCATGGGCACTGGTTGAAGAAAGTGCTTCTGCAACTCTGAAGCATGTCCAGTGTCAGAACAATAGTCATTGTTCAGAGCCCATTTCCTCTGTGAGCTCATAAAAAGCCTGTATTCTATTTGCTGTCTATGTTCTAAACTCAGAAAAGTATTAGAAAAATATTTGTAAACTGAAATATTTTGAATCCATGAGAGTCCATTTTGTCTTAAGGTTTTTAAAAGTTCAGAGTTAGAAATGATGTTAACATCAAAGACCCATTGAATTCAACCAAATTTAGAATAAAGAATGGTAATATGAAAAGGTCTATGTAACTTACAACAGTAAATTCCAGATTTATAACAGTAAATCTTCAATCTCCAAAGTGCCCACATAAAGAACTCAAAACTCAATTGATATAGATACAAACTGCACACCTAGATTGCAAAGACATGCCCTACATTACTCATTCATCTATCTAAGAAATCCCCAATTATTTATGGCTACTAGGAATATGTATTTCGGGCTCATTATCCTCTCCTATAGTTTCCATCTTGTCTCCCTCTCCCTCACACTTAACCCTCCTCATCCTCCTCCTTTTCTCCCTCCCTCTCCTCCTTTCCTTTCCTCTCCTCCTCCCCCTCCTGCTTTGCCTCATCCTTCTCTCTTTCTCTCTCTCCTCTCTTTTTCTTCTCTCTTTTCTTCTCTCTCTCTCTCTCTCTCTCTCTCTCTCTCTCTCTCTCTCTCTCTCTCTCTCTGCCTTTGTCTCTGCCTTTGACTCTTCTCTTCTCTAAAAGTTTTAGCTCTGCCTTTACTTACACTACCCAATTGCAGGTTCTAGTCTTATCTGATTAAGATTTCACTTGACCTCATCTGAGTACAAGCACTCTTTTTGAGCAGGCAGAAGAAAACAGACAGCAGTCCTCAAGTAAGTACATATTATGTATGTCTTTTGAGGTCTAGGTTACCTCACTTAGGATGGTGTTTTCTAGTTCCATCCATTTGCCTGCAAAATTCATGAGAAGAGAGAAGTTCAGAGGGACAGGTGAATGAATGGAAAATATATAGCTTCTGTGGGTGGGGGTGGTGAAAAAAACTAAAAAGTCCCAAAGACCTGGGATCTGAGAACCTCCCACTCTTTCATGTAGTGGGTACATCTTTAGGTATAAACAACTCAGGAATGAAAGCTTCAAAATATTAAAGGAAGAAGTAGATAAGACAACAAAGAGTAAAAAAAGAAACAGGAATCTAATAGTAAAGCTTAGGTTCGATGCCTAAGAGTGGGGAGATAGAACCTGAAGAGATGACCTCCAGTAGATAGACAAGGTTCCCAGTGGAGGAATGGGGTCATCATCCCACCTTTGACCAAGCCCACTCCATTCTCCAGCACATGAGTAAGGATTAAAAACAAAAAAAGACAGTTAGACAACATTGAAACGTGAACTCAGTCAATTCTGAGACTGAAGGCACATTTTTATTTTCCAACCCACTTTTTATACCATTTTAATTACATGCAAGTATTTTGGGCAAGCAATACAATAAGGAACTAACAAAGCAGCATGGTATTGTATGTGCTGTGCTGCCATGACAGTTGTTTAAAAGGGCTTGTCATAATGATCAAAATAATTGAGCTGACTTCCTTGTCCAGCCCAGAATCTTGCCTGAAGCCGAGTTCTGCTCCACCCTAAAACTAAAATTCTTGCCTTACCTTACTTCTCTATTACAGCCTAAAGTTAGATTCTTGCTGAAACTTACTTCCTTATTATGCCCTTATCCCAGAGTCCTGCCTGAGTTTACTTCCAATTCCTGTCTGAAGCCCACTTCTTTGTGCTTAGCCAATGTCAGACTGCTGCCAAGTAGTATCCCAAAAGGCTTTCCACATACCTTCAAATACTTTGACTCAGATTTGTTCCTGTCTAAAAGAAATGCAAGGACAAAAATGAAGGACAGGCTGAAGGAAAGATCAAGTGACGAACCCAGCTTGGTATCCATCCCATGGGCAGGCACAAAACCCTGACACTAATCCTGATGCTGTGTGGTACTTGCAAACAGGAGCCTAGCATGGCTGTCCTTTGAGAGCCTTTACCAGTAGCTGAGACAGATGCACATACTAACCATTGGACTGAGGTTGGTGACCCCTATGGAAGAGTTAGGGGAAGCATTGAAAGAGGTGAAAGGGATGGTAACCCCATAGGAAGGACAATGGTGTGAACTAGTCCAGACTCCTGGGAGCTTCCTGTGACAGAACCACCAACCAAAGAGAATAAATAGACTAGTCTTAGGACCCCAAAACATATGTAGCAGAGGACTGCATTGTCTGGCCTCAGTGGAAGATGTTGTGCCTAATCCTGTAGACTTGAAGCCACAGGGAAAGGGGGTTGCCCCTCCAAGGTTTGGGGTTGAGGTGGGGAAGGGAGAACTCCACTCAAAGGGAAAGGAAAATGGGGATGGTGTAAAGAACTCTGGGAGAGGGGACTGTAAAAGTGGGCAACATTTGGAATGTAGATAAATAAAATAATTAATAAAAAGAAAAAGTTTATCTAAACATATTCATTTAATAATTGTAGAAAGAGCCTTGCTCTAATTATTTCTGTTAAACAACCTAAAGTGTTTTTCTTTTCCCAAAGTACTTGTGATGATTTTCAAAGAATTAGTAAATGAAAAACATTAGAAACCTGTAAAAAAAGACTGTTCCAGCTTTAATTTTAACATGTATCTGGCTGACTCCCTAGGAATCAGAGATCAATATACTCCCACTGAAAATCAGTAACTCCATTTACAGATTTCATTTAAACCAATTATTTCTTTTACCAATTTTTCTCACACTGCATAGTCTTGAGTAGGATTTTAGTCCTTGTATTACTGTTTATTTATTCTTTGTTGTGTTATCTACCTCTTCTTTTATCATTTTGACACTTACATTCCTGAGTTGTTTATACCTAAATGTGTACCCCCTACATGTAAAGAAGCATAATAAAGCTTTTCCCAATCCAATATAAAGAAGCTCACTAGTTAATTCTCATGACTAGAAACCTACCTTGATTCCATTAGGCAAGAGGGAAAAAATTTAAAAATTTACTTATTTCAATACTCCAATTTATTGTTGCTGTTGATTATTGTGGATATTAAAATTAAGCTATTTATCTGTGGGCAAGTATGTAGTAGAAAGTATGTACTACCTATGTAGTAGAAAACAACTAAGTATATCTGGAATATTCTTTATGGTCAAAGTGACAAGTTTTACAGATTATAGAAACATTCTACATCTCCATCTGTCTCTCCAAAATTCTCCAATGTCAACCCCTACCCACCTAACTTTGCATGTTTTTCACTTCATTAAATCCATTAAGTCTAATTTGTGCTGTTCATATAAACAGCACTCTTGGGTATGTAATATTCCATAGAATGTGGTCAGAAAATCAGGGACAATGTGCTTAAAGAAAGTTGACTCCCATTCTCCTAGTACCTATTAATTGACAATAGCTCCTTTGCTAGCCACATCCTCTAAATATTGTAATAATTCTTGTTCATGGAAAAATATTTCTTTTTAAAAATTTTAGTTGTTATTTTATTTATTTACATTTCAAATGTTATTACCCTTCCTGGTTCTCATCATAAACTCCCTATCCCAACCCATATCTGCCCTGCTTTTATAAGTGTGCTCCTGCACCCACTCAACCACTCCTGCCTCACCACCCTAGCATTCCCCTATGCTGGGGAATAAAGTCTTAACAGGACAAAGGGCCTCCCCTCCTATAAATGCAAGATAAGGACATCCTCCGCTACATATGCAGCTAGAGCCATGGGTCCCTCCATATGTATTCTTTGGTTGGTGGTTTAGTCCCTAGGAGCCCTGGGGGGGGGGTTCTGGATGGTTGATATTGTTGTTCTTTGTAAGGGGTTACAAACCTCTTCAGCTCCTTCAGTCCTTCCCCGAACTCCTCCATGGGGATCCCAATGGTGGTTGACTGCAAGCATCCTCATCTCTATCAGTAAGACTCTGGCAGAGCCTTTCAGGAGACAGATATATTAGGCTCCTGCCAGCAAGCACTTCTTGGCTTCCACGGTATTGTCTGCTTTTGTTGACTGTTTATGGGATGGATCCCCAGGTGGGGAAGTCTCTTAATGGCCTTTTATTTAGTTTCTATTCCATACTTTTTCTTTTTATTTTTTCCCAGAGTATTTTGTTCCCCCTTCTAAGTAGGACTGAAGCATCTGCACCTTGGTTTTCCTTCTTCTCAAGCTTCATATGGTCTGTAAACTGTACTGTGGGTATTTCAAGAGCTTTTTTTCCAAGTATCCACTTATCAGTGAGTAGATACCATGTGTGTCCTTTTGTGACTGGGCTACCTCACTAAGGATGATATTTTCTAGTCCCATCCATTTGCCTGTGAATTTCATGAAGTCATTGTTTTAAATATCAGAGTAGTACTCCATTTTGTACCACATTTTATGTATCCACTCCTGTGTTGAGAAACTCTGGGTTTTTCCAGCTTCTGGCTATTATAAGGGTGCTATGAACATAGTTGAGCATGTGTCCTTGTTGTATGTTGGAGCATCTTTTGGGTATATACCCCAGAGTTTTATAGCTGGGTCCTCAGGTCCTGGGTTCTATGTACAATTTTCTGAGGAACCACCATACTGATTCCCAGAGTGATTATACCAGCTAGTAATCCCACCAGCAATGGAGAAGTGTTTCTCTTTCTCTACATCTTCTCCAGTATCTGCTGTCACCTGAGTTTTCGATCTTGGCCATTAATTGCAGATCCAGGCAAAGAATCAGTAATTGTACTAAACACAAACTCTTAATAGCCTTTTATATTCTTTGCTTCTGAGTAACACAGTAGGTAATTGTTTTACTCTTTGATTCATAATATTAACCACATAAATCCTACAAGTGTCTCATATTGTGATGCTGTTAACACAGTACAAAGATTTGAAGGATTTCTTTCCTTTCATCACATCATTCTTTTAGTCTTTTCTAGGTGTCTGTTCTCTATCCTCACATTTTCAGAATACATTTCCCAATTATCTTTCAGTTTTGCTTTACATCTGACATTTTACCACAATGACTCCTATTCAAATCCTCTTTACCTATATGTCTTACTAATTTGACTATAAATTCTCCATGATTGAATACTACAACTATTTTTTTCTGAGTATTCCCATATCTAGCTCCTTGGCAATAGTTTGAAACTCAGATTGCTTTTCAATCCTGGTCTCTGTTATCAAGCAGTTCAATACTTCTTTAAAAATCAGCTGTAAAAGGATTAAGCTCTCCTTGCTATATTATTATCTATCTGAAACAAGATTAGGTGACGTAACAAGTTACTAGATATGCTAAAATGGTATATTCCAACTACCTTTTATTTTATATGTTTAAGTCTAAATTCAACTACTTTACATTAAAACCAATGTCTCAGTCCCTATAATAATGAAAGCCAATTTTACCTATTAGTCCTTTTCAGAAACCTGAAGTCAACTTCTTTCTACATTTGTCACTATTTCTATAAACTCTAAGTATAGACTGTTATCCCTGTTTATCTTTTATGATTTTTAGTCTGAATTACATATATTAAATTCTGTCTGCATTCAGAGACTGCCTATCTTCAACAACCCGACAATTCATCATAGATCCCTGCCTCTTCTATGTCTGAAAATATAGGCAATAACATTTTTCATCACTGCCAGAGGAAATCTCCTAGCATATGTATATGTTTCATCACAGCACATATATAAGTTGATGAAATAATGTGATTTTTTTTCTCTAACCCCAAGGTAACCGATTTAAAATCCTCCAGAATTTAATTTAGAGTATAACTATATGTCTACATTTATGAACAAAGAATTTGGGGTGACCTTTTCAGTTTTCAGAGTGAATATAATTAAGCTTAAGTAAACTTCTGTCATAAATGAAGGATACTAGATGAGGATAAATCACTGTGACACCCTAAAATATACTAGAAATTAAGTACAGTTATCTTTTTCCAAGAAGATATTAAAAATGACTTACATACATTAGCTACTTTTAAGTCTCTACGCAATAAAATAATTTCTAAAAATTTACCTTTACCAGTGTAGAAACACAGCTATGTAGATAGAGCAAGCAGTTTGCCAAGAAAATACAACTATAAAACCAGAAAAGTTTGGAAGTGGAAAGGGCAAATTCTAGTTTCTTTTTGTGTGTCTTATCACTAACCAACTGTGTGTGTCCAGAAGAGAACACCAGATATATAGTACTCTAAAATTAACATCAACATACGAGGTAATTGACTTCCAAATAACAAATGAGAATTCCTAGAATTCTATTTCCTCTGTATGATAACAGATTCAATAAAACCACTAACACAGCCAAGCCAAGAAACATATCCATGAAGGTCAGGCCAGGGAGCAAGCCAAACAACAAGGAAAGGAATACTGAGTGCCAAAGTTTATGCAATTTGTATTAGGAATACCTAAGGTGGAAGGACCAGAACATGGTCATGATTTAATAGGTTGGGGCACAGATCATAGAGGTCAAAACAGGCTAGTAAGGAACAAGAGAAATTCCACCCAAGGAAAGAATCGTGAGATGTTCCATTTTTATCTAACAAAAATGATGATAGTGGCCGTTAATTTACACAGGATTTGCACAGGAGTGCAGAAAACAGAGGTTTCTGGGTCTGGGAAAAACTTGTCAATTTAAACAGATGCTTTATTTGAGGACTTTAATTAGTGTTTAAGCTAATATTTCCTAGTGTTTAGAAGCTTTCCTCATTGGAAAGTCTCTAAGAGCATTTTCTCTAAAAAGTAGAGAAATGTCACAAGAATGTAGAAAGTGAATCTCTCCTGGAGATGCTGAGTGGACTGTTATACATCTAGAAGCAATGGAAAGAATTTTGCTTTTTTACAGTTATGCAATTTTAAGTTAGCTACCATCTGTAAAATGTAGGTAAAAAAACATAATTAAAATATAATTAAAAAAATAGTTATGTACTGAGCCTAGCTTAACATATTTTTTTAGTAACAAGAACACATTTATTTGATAACAGAGTTTCTACTTCATTCATACAAAAGGAGTTGAATAATTCAGTGAATTTTTTATTCTCAGATACATGTCACTCTTGGAGAATCAATTTTGATTTTAAGGTAGATATTCTACTCATAGACACATCAGTCTATGCATTTGTCCTCAGGACAGGATATTTGCAAGATATGTTAAACTCACAATCAGAGAGATTCTTGTTTCCTAAAGAATGAGGTCCAATATCAGAGTGATAGGACATTGTCACATTATAAAAGGATGGAGTCTCAAACATCAATGCTTCATTCAGACTTTCATATTTCTTTAACAGCTTGAGATACTGAAATATTTATTAGTAAGATTCTCATTTTTTATAGCAAGACTTAGTTCAATATGACCTACAATAATATCCATAAGTACAATTCTGAAGAAAATCTGGCATAGGAAAACAGTCCCAACATTCTGAGTCTCTGTACTCCAAATATGGAAAGCTGATAAGGAGAAGGGAATAGTTAACTAAGACAGTCACTCCTAGTCAGAGATTGTTAGGTAAGCACAAGTTTCCATTTCTATAGAAATTCTCAGCCCCAGCTTTGGAAGCAAGCAAATTATGTTTATGTAAATACAGTAATATAACAACTTAGAATTGATTATGAAAAGATTTTAATTTTTTTTATTTTTTAGATATTTTCTTTATTTACATTTCAAATAGTATGCCCTGTCCTGCTTTCCCCTCTGAAAATCCCTTTTTCCCTCCACCTTCCCCTGCTCACCAACACACTTACTCCCAGATCCTGGCCCTGGCTGCGATGCACCTTCCTCAAGCAGAAGAAAGTCACGCCACCACCAGGATCTTCTCAGTCAGCTTTATTCTGGCGCACCTTGATAGTAGATTCCCAGGACCCTGGACAGCAGCAGAGCTGCTGCTTTTATACTCTCCCTTGGAAGGGGGGAGGGTGTCGTAGTGGTTGCGGATTGGTGCACCAAGACACACCTCATTAGCATATTGCCCATTCGGGAGGGGTTATTGCTTGAGGAGGGCCTGAAGAGATCTGCGCATGCGCTCTAGGCTCTCCTCCCTGGCAGCCAGCCGGTCCCCCACCATCTTGTAATGGCGGGAAGGTGGAGGCTCCTGGAACCGGAGGCTTGCTGGAGCCTGGGAGGCTTTGCTGGAGCCCGGGCGGCTTTGCCAGAGCCCGGGTGGCTTTGCCAGAGTCCGGGCAGTTTTGCCGGAGCCTGGGCGGCTTTTCTGGAGCCCGGGCGACTTTTCCGGCCAGAGCCTGGGCGGCTTCTTGCTGGCCACCAAAGGTTGAGCGGAGGCTTTGGCGGCCGCCTGGAGCTCGGGCGGGGGCTTCGGCGGCCGCCAGAGCTTGGGCGGTTTCCTACACCTGGCATTCCCCTATACTGGGGCATAGAACATTCAGAGGACCAATGGCCTCTCCTCCCATTGATGACTGACTAGGCCATCCTCTGCTACATATGCAGTGCGACATGTGTCCCTTGACCAGAAGAAAGTCATGCCACCACCGGGATCTTCTCAGTCAGCTTTATTCTGGAGCACCTTGATAGTAGATTCCCAGGACCCTGGACAGCAGCAGAGCTGCTGCTTTTATACTCTCCCAGGGAATTGGGGAGGGTGTCATAGTGGTTGAGGATTGGTGCACCAAGCTATACCTCATTAGCGTAATGCCCATTCATTGGTGCCACAAGCCGCACCTCATTTGCCTATTGCCCGTTCGGGAGGGGCTATCATTTGAGGAGAGCCTGAAGAGAGAGCCAGAGTTTCCTGGAGCCCTGGGCTTCCCGGAGCCGGGGTTTCCTGGAGCCTGGTTTCCCAGAGCCGGGGTTTCCCGGAGCAACAGCGGCTTCCTACATCGCAGCTGGAGCCATAAGTCCCACTATGTATTTTCTTTGGTTGGTGGTTTAGTTCCAGGGAGTTCTGGGAGCACTGGTTAGTTCATATTGTTGTTTCTCCTATGAGGCTGCAAACCCCTTCAGCTCCATGGGTACTTTATCTAGCTATTTCATTGGGGAACCTGTGTTCAGACTAATGGTTGGCTGTGAGCACCCACTTCTGTATTTGTCAGGTACTGGAAGAACATCTCAGGAGACAGCTATATCAGGTTCCGGTCAGCAAGCCCTAATTAGCATCCAAAATAGTGGCTAGTTTATATATTGGATGGCTCCACTGGTGGGGCAGTCTCAGGATGGTCATTCTTCCAGTCTCTGCTCCACACACCGTCTCTGTGACTCCTTCCATGGGTATTTTGTTCTTCCTTCTAAGAAGGATCAAAGTACCCACATTTTGGTCTTCCTTCTTCTTGAGATTCGTGTGTTTTGTGAATTGTATCTTGGGTATTCCGAGCTTCTGGGCTAATATCCACTTATCAGTGAGTGCATATCACTTGGGTTCTTTCGTGATTGGGTTACCTCACTTAGCATCATATCATCCAGATCCATTCATTTGCCTAAGAATTTCAAAACTTCATTGTTTTTAAGAGCTGTGTAATATTTCATTGTGTAAATGTACCACAAGTTCTGTATCTATTTGTGGCCTGGGTACCAGAGGTTTTCCACAGAGACCTCTATCCAGGCCAGGTGGGAAGGCCCCGGGGGTTGGGGGGGAGTAGTGAGTGCAGGCAGACAAAACCTCTGCCAAGCCTTCCAGGTCACTCTGTAACTCCTAGCCTCTCTGGACTGAGTCAGGTCAAGCTGGGTCAGTAAAATATCCACAATCCAGTGAGGAATGTGGAGAAACTTGGGAACTGCTATTCGACTATTTGGGAGAAAAAATCTCTTCCCAAGTATTACAGCTCTTGGAACAAAAGGGTCAGACAAAAGAATAGTTCTTCTATGCCTTTAATTTCCTGCCTGGAGTTCTCGATATACAGTTGCGGCAGTGATTAAGGGTTATGACAGCAAGCCCCTCTCATTGGCTTGGACTGAGAGTTTGGGGGAAACGTTTTTTGCATGTGGGAAAACTTGGTGCTATTCCTAAATGGCTGTTAGCCACACCTCTCCTGTGCGGGTAGTGGGGGCAGTAATTCTGACAGGATCCAGGGTCCAGGAGACATGAGAGAACTCCTTCCTTCCAATGAAAGTGAATTATCACTACCGGGTCCTCGGGTTCAAGATCTAGCTTCTAATGAAAACCAGGCTGTCTGCATGTAGCCCATTGCCCCACATCCATTCCTCTGTTGAGGGACATCTGGGTTCTTTCTAGATTCTGGTTATAAATAAGTCTGCTATGAACATAGTTGAGCATGTATCCTTATTATATGTTGGGGCATCTTCTGGGTATATGTCTAGGAGTAATACTTCTGGGTCTACTGGTAGTACTATGTCCAATTTTCTAAGGAACCACCAAACTGTTTTCCAGAGTGTTTATAGCAGCTTGCAATCCCACCAGCATTGGAGAAGTATTCTTTTTTCTCTACAACCTTGCCAGCAACTTCTGTCACCTGAGTTTTTGATCTTAGCCATTCTGACTGGTATTAGGTAGAATTTCAGGGTTGTTTTGATTTGCATTTTTTTTCATGACTAAAAATGTTGAACACTTTTTTAGGTGCTCTCAGCAATTCAGTATTCCTCAGTTGAGATTTCTTTGTGTACCTCATTTTTAAACAAGGTTATTTGGTTCTCTGGAGTCTAACTTCTTGAGTTGCTTCCATATACTGGATATTAGCCCTCTAACACATTTAGGATTGGTAAATATCTTCTCCCAATCTGTTGATTGCCTTTTTACCTTATTGACAGTGCCTTTTACCTTCCAGGAGCTTTGCAATTTTAATGAGGTCCCATTTGTTAATTCTTGATCATATAACACAAGCCATTGATATTCGGTTTAGGAATTTTTCCCCTGAGCCCATATGTTTGAGGCTCTTTCCTACTTTCTCCTCTATAAGTTTCAGTGTCTCTGGTTTTTTGTGGAGGTCCTGGATCCACTTGGACCTGTGCAAGAACATAAGGATGGATCAATTCATATTCTTCTATATATTAACTGCCAGATGAGCCAGCACCATTTGTTGAAAATGCTTTTTCCACTGGATCATTTTAGCTCCTTTGTCAAAGATCAAGTGAGCATAGGTGGGTGGGTTAATTTCTGGGTCTTCAATTCTATTCCATTGATCTACCCTGTCTGTCATGTACAAGTACTATGCACTTTTTAATCACAATTGTTCTGTAGTAGAGGTTGGGGTCAGGGATGGTGATTCCACCAGAAGTCAATATATTTTTGAGAACTGTTTTTGTTATCCTAGGGTTTTTGTTATTCCAGATGAATTTGAAATTTGCCCATTCTAATTCTGTGAAAATTTGACTTGAAATTTTTATTATCCTTTGAAGGTTTTGTGGAAAGATATTGTGTATATTTGGTTTTGTCATAGAATACCTTGGTTTCTCCATCTATAGTAATTGAGAGTTTTGCTGAGTATAGTAGCCTGTGCTGCCATTTGTCTTCTCTTAGGGTCTGTATGAAATCTGCCCAGGATCTTCTGGCTTTCATAGTCTCTGATGAGAACGAAGTCTGGTGTAATTCTGAGAAGTCTGCCTCTATATGTTACTTGATATTTTTCCCTTGCTGCTTTTAATATTCTTTAGTGTGTGTGTGTGTGTGTGTGTGTGTGTGTGTGTGTGTGTGTGTGTGTGTGTGTGTTTGGTGTTTTGATTATTATGTGACAGGAGGAATTTCTTTTCTGGCCCAAACTATTTGGAGTTCTATAGGCTTCTTGTATGTTCATGGGCATCTCTTTCTTTAGGTTGTGGAAGTTTTATTTTATAATTTTGATGAAGATATTTAGTGACCTTTAAGTTGGAAATCTTCTTTCTCATCCATACCTTTTATCCTTAAGTTTGGTCTGCTCATCGTGTCCTAGATTTCCTGGATGTTTTGGATTAGGGTCTTTTCTTTACATTTTTTTGATTGTTGTTTCAATGTTTTCTAAGGAATCTTCTTTACCTGCGATTCTCTCTTCTAGGTTTTGTATTTCATTGGTGATTCTTTCATCTATGTTTCCTGACTTCTTTCCTAGGTTTTCTATCTCCAGAGTTGTCTCCCTTTGTGATTTCTTTATTGTTTCTACTTCCATTTTTAGATCATGGATGGTTTTATTCAATTCCTTCACCTGTTTTATTATTTTTTTCCTGACATTCATTAAGGGGTTTTTGTGGTTCCTCTTTAAGGGTTTCTACCTGTTTACCTGTGTTCTCCTGTAATTCTTTAAGGGATTTTTGTGTTTCCTCTTTAAGGGCATCTACCTATTTAGCTGTGTTCTCCTGTATTTCTTTAAGGGAGTTATTTGTGACCTTCTTAAAATCCTCTACTAACATCACAAGATAGGACGTTAAATCCAAATCTTGCTTTTCCAGTGTGTTGGGTTATCCAAGACACTGTGGTGGGAATAATGCGTTCTGATGAAACCAAGTAGTATTGGTTTCTGTTGGTAAGATTCTTGCATTTGCTTTCACCATCTGGTAATCTCTGTTGTTATATGTTCTTGCTGTCTCTGGCTGGAGCTTGTTCCTCCAGTGGGCCTGTAAGCCTGTGTCAGCACTCCTGGGAGACCAGCTTTCTCCTGGCAAGACCTGTTGGTGCTGATGTAGGCCTGTAGCACACTGTCCCATCTGCTCTGCTGATTCTTCAGCCTGTGCACTCCTGCCTGGTCTCACATGATATAGTCTCTGGGTAGAAAAATCTAAAAAATGTTTTTATACAAATGGTATACTGAA
The DNA here is from genome assembly GCA_902729485.2 of Mus minutoides. Classification (NCBI taxonomy): domain Eukaryota; kingdom Metazoa; phylum Chordata; class Mammalia; order Rodentia; family Muridae; genus Mus; species Mus minutoides. The sequence goes on from LR753368.1 coordinate 1,095,263, forward strand.
GATTTATTATCACATCTTCTACACCTGACCTGTTTATCTTCTTGTATGATTATCACAGGTTTCTGCAGAAATCTTTAACCTCCCTAACAGGCACTCATCTTGTTGTTATGTGGGTATACATTCCTTGTAACAACTCCATTTTCACTGGTCCTGTCTTCAGTGTGAGTGTTTTGATGTCCATACAGTTAATTATATTAGTAGGAAAGTTAATTTATTTCATCTTTTAATCCTGAGTACAACCTGGCACATTCTGATACAGAACAGTGTCACAGGCTTCCTGTTTATTACTATGAATATTATTAAACTGGATCCCCTTGTGCTTTTCATGACACGCTCTTCCAAGTAAATGAGTGAACACTTGATCAAGGAAAACCATTGGCAGAAGACAGAAAATGATTAACTGCTCATTTACAAATAGTCTTATTTTCTGTTAGGTCCTGGAAGCAGTTGAATTTCAGCACATATAAACTTCTAAAAATTCGAAATCCAATTCTCCATTGGCCATTGAAAAGCAAAAAAGGCAAGCTAAAAATCTACTTTCTATCTTCAGTTTTATAACCTTTCTGTTCAGTATCTCTCTACCAAAATATAAAGATGGATATATTCAGCATTTTGGTTTTTATATATTCTGTTAGTTCATTGCTTATCTTTCTTTAACTAATATGGTACTTGGATATGGCTGTGTTTGTTCACATACCTCTGATTTTGCATTTCTGGCAAAGAAAGAAACATGTTATACGAATTTATTCCTAATGCAATTTTTGTTTGGTTTTTGTTTTTGTTTTTTCATGAGCTGTCTTATTTTGATCTACTGGAACAAATACAAGCACCAGTTTAAGGGGTTCATGACTGATAGTGTGGCTCCTGGCAAAGGTAAGGCAATGCTTCTTAAAAAAAAAAAAAAAAAAAAAAAAAAAAAAAAGGATGTTTTCCCAAGTATGTAATAATATGTTTTTTCTTGATATTTTCCTAAGAGTGAACTTTTGAAAACTTAGGTATTCTTATCCACAGCTTCATAACTGATGAAAATTCCTTTAAAAAATGTTAGTAATGAACTGTATAAATAAACAAACAAACAAACAAATAAATGTTGTTCTCTCTGAAGTTACCCTGTTCATTTTAGAAAATGTTAGTGCCATGAGCCATCAAAGAGAATCTAAAAACTAGCTGGTGAACTTCCTGATATGGTTATGTCATGGTTATCATAGTTAAGGTCAGATTTGCTTCCTTAGGTAAGGCCAAGAAGAATTTCATTTTAGAAAAATTCTTGTGATTGATATGCTTTTACTGTTATTAGTAAACATGTGTAACAATCACTAGGTACTAGCTCACCCCTTTTAGCAGACTGCTGCAGAATAACGATGTAGTGATGCTATATATACAAATAGATTATTTAATTCTTATTGATGAGCCTATGAGAATTCCTAAAATTTTATTAGTAATTATTAAGATATTGTATAATAGGGCTCTATTAAGTCCATTCTGAAGTCAAAATTTTAATGATAACTGTACTAGTCTTCATGTCTTATTAGTTGATTGGTTCTGAATAGCAAGCAGGCATTGACAACTTAGAGCTCTTTCCAAGAGGTTGCAAAAAATTAACTAAAAGTCATAAAAATAGAACTAAGGAATTACTATAAGTGAAAAATGGAAGATAAGATATTGAGTGGATTTATCTGTACAAAACTTCACTAATAAATTAGTCATAAAATTTATGTATTTTTTAACTTTCTATGAACATGTTGAGGTAGTGACAGATAATGAATGTTTAGCCAGATAATTATTCTTAGTGGATATGCATGTAAATATACTCTGTTTTAAACTTCTTATTCAATTTGTGATTCAAATTTATTTTTGAATTTCTATTGAATATTTGTAAAACAAAACAAACAAACAAACAAAAAACATGTGAGCTATTCTTCCTGAAAAGGTTTAAAAAACTAGAAAACATTACATTGGAAAGCATAACATTGGCAGACATTGCACTGGCAACATAGCATTGAGAGTATGGCATTGGAAACAAAGGCATTGCTACATCAGAGGAGGAGGAGAGAACAAGATTAGAAGAAGAATACAGAGTTGAATAATGTAGAAATTATAAGAAAACTTAAAAATATTAAGAGAGCAATATGCACAATGCAAAAGAAAGGAAAAAGAAGTTACAGAGAGAGAGAGAGAGAGAGAGAGAGAGAGAGACAGAGACAGAGACAGAGAAACAGAGACATAGACAGAGCACAGAAGCATCAGGGAAGCTTCTTAATATGAGATAGAACAGGTCTTAATATCAAGGCAGGCTTAGTTTTACTAAAGAAGACAAAGCTTTCTTCTTACAGTCTTGGGTTTGTTTCATTTAGTAATAAAAGGTAGCAACTCTTTCTTTCTCTATACAGTGAAGATTGCAACTCATTTTTCATCTAGAATGAGTGAGTTCATTATGCACTCGTGCTTAGCTTTTTGTTTGTTTGTTTGTTTGTTTGTTTGTTTTTGTTTTGTTTTATTTTGGAGACAGGGTTTCTCTGTATAGCCCTGGCTGTCCTGGAACTCACTTTGTAGACCAGGCTGGCCTTGAAACTCAGAAATCTGCCTGCCTCTGCCTCCCAAGTGCTGGTATTAAAGGCGTGCGCCACCATGCCTGGCTTTTTTTGTTTGTTTTTTTGTTTTTTTTGTTTTGGTGTTTTTTGCTCCATATACATATAAGTATATAAGTATGGATGTGTGTGTGTGCGCACATATGAAATTATAAGATAAGTATGTAGCTGAACCCAACTGGTTTGAATAAACATGTACAGATATGTAAGCATGAATTTTTATATGAATTTATGTGGACTTATCTATATTTGTTTGTGTAAAAGTTTTTCCTTCTGCAAGCATGATTGTCTTCTCCTGGTTCAATTGAAGTTCATTGTTCAAACCCTCCCACTGGCCTGACAAGCAAGAGGCATCTGGACAAGAGAGAAGAGGCTCTATCAATTAGTCCCTTACATAATCCCCTTCTGTTTTATAATAAAGCTTAAAGAGTCAGATACTGCAGCTTCTGGTCTCAGGGGAACTCCTACAGGCAAGATAACCACCACAGCAAAATGATTTAGACTTAAGAGAGGAAACATTTTATTATCAAATACCAACCTTAAATATCTTGCCCCCACCAATGTTCTCCCCCTTTGGCTTCCCTTAAAGAGAAAACCAAAAAGAAAGAAGTGCTGGGGCTGTCCCCCAGCACTTTACACTTCCTTCTTAGGCACAAAACACTGTAGTTTTATGAAAAAGCATTACATATTTTTGTTAGATTCTCTACCCTACCTCCCTTTTGCACATTACTCAGCTCTCAGGCTTTAGATAAAGTACAAAAATGAAGAATATTTTTAAAGTTTATAATTTCTTCTGAATTAAAATTCTGGTTCATGATAGTGAGACTAGACATATGCATATATATATATATATATACAATATTTGTCACTAATTATCAGTGTGTTACCATTTTCTTCCTCTAGATTTGCTTTTTAAAAAGATTTATTTATTCATCTTATGCATGCCAGCATATTGTCACTCTCCTCAGAAAGGTCAAAGGAGGGCATCAGATCCCATTACAAGAGGTTGTGAGCCACCATGTGCTTGCTGGAAATTGAATTTAAGGGCTCTGGAAGAGCAGTCAGTGCTCTTCTTAACTGCTTAGCCATCTCTCCAGCCCCAAGAAGCTGATATTCTTGAAAGTTTTATTATTCACTTCAGTAAAGCCTGGATATGATTATTTCCCTCCAGAGAAAAATCTTGCATTTGTCTCCAACAGATCTATTTAATTTTTAATAACATTTTTATTTCCTTATATAAGGGAGTCATCTGGAAATGACACCTCTTAATTAACTTTTTTATAAAATGCCATCTTTATTTCTTGGGAAAGATTTTGATTTCTGTTTTTCTCATTAATTTAACCATCTACAGTTTCTAAATGAGAACAATGGGCTACTAGCACATTGTGTGAAAGGTTATCTCCCTTTTCATTCTTTTTTTTTCACTGCTCTTAAAATTTCTTCTGTCTGTTATATTTATTTTAAAAAAATACCACTTTATATATTCCCACCCTTCTCAATTTTAGTTTAAATGGTTTTTCTTTTTTGAGGTTTATTTTATTTTATTTATTAAACATTTTATTGGTTATTTTATTTATTTATATTATTTATATTATTTATTTTATTTATTTCAAATGTTTTCCTTCCCAGCTTTCTTTCTGAAAACTCCCTATCCCATCCCCCTGCTTCTATTAGGGTGCCTCCCCACCCACCCATCCACCCACAAACTCCTGCCTCACTGCCTTAGCATTCCCCTACACTAAGGCATTGAGCTTCCACAGGACCAGGGGACTAGCCTCCCACTGATGCCAGATAAGGCCATCCTCTGCTACATATGCTGCTGGAGCCATGAGTCCCTCCATGTATACTCTTTTGTTGGGAGTTTGGTCCTTGGGAGGTCTGGGGCATTTGGTTGGTTAATTTTGTTGTTTTTCCTATGGGGTTGCAAACCTCTTCAGCTCCTTCAGTCCTTCCCCTAATTCCTTTATTCGGGTCCCCATGCTCAGTCAGATGACTGGGTGTGAGCACCCACATCTTGATTTCTGTTTTTTCCTGTTCATTTTGCAATCTACAGTCTGTAAATGAGAACAATAGGTTACCAGCACATTATATGCAAGGTTCTCTTATTTTTTATTCTTTATTGGTCAGCCTCTGGGGACAGCTATACCAGTCTCCTGTCAGCAAGCACTTCTTTTCATCAGTAATAGTGTCTGGGTTTAGTGTCTGCAGATGGGATGCATTTCTAGATGAGGCAGTTTCTGGATGGCCTTTTCTTCAGTCTCTGCTTCACTTTTTGTTCTTGCATTTCCTTTAGATAGGAACAATTCTGGCTTAGTTTTTCTTATATGTGAAAATGAATTCAAAAGTCTGTAGGGAGATATTTACTACATTAATTCACCACTAGCTTGGTCAGTTATTTCTGAGGGATTGATAATGTTGCATCAGGTGTGAAATAGGTATGTGAATAAGCTTGCTGAATGATGATATTAAAACTCCACAGTGTGTAACAACTCCCCAAACCCCCACTGAAAAACCAGTTTCGGGGGAACCTACTTATTTAATGAGAGTATCATATAAACTTAATTTGTGGAATAACAAATAAAAATTTTCCTCTCCATTTTACTCCATTTGAATTTCACACCAGGCTAACACCTCCTAAAATAAGGGGCTTTTATACCATTCTGATCAGTTCAAAGTAGAGCCAAGAGCCTTTATGACAAAGGTGAGCATATAATATAAAATGGAAAAAATTCTGTCACTTGATGATGCTGATTCATATCCTACATGTGTGGATCTATTTGTTATTTAGATAAATGCAAAGTTACATTTATCTATGAAAATGGTAGCTCAAACAGGTTATATAATTTTAAAATTAGAAGTGTTGAACAGCCACTTATATTCCAAATAACAATGGAGAAAAAATTTAGTTGATTGATATATGTTTCTGCATTTCAGTATACCATGGTCTATCAAAAAAGGACTTGAATGGTTATAATGAGGTACAATATTTTTTGTGTTGTGCCATCTGTACTGTAACAAGGGTATGAACAAGAAACAGCTAAATATTAGGAACATTAGGAAAAACAGTTCTATGTGGAAAAAGACAAATCATTTCTTATTGAATAAGAAGGTATAAGGATAGGAATATGGGAGAAAACAAAAATTGGTGAATGATACTGAGAATGGAAATATAATCATAAGATTTGGTGGAGCAGCATACAGTTCAAATACAAGCAGTGAAGATCAAGAGAAATGGCAGAAGGTTATTTCGCATATGTAGAACTCTCTGAAATTGGCAATCTACTTATGCACAAGGCACTAGCCATCCAATTTACTTTTAGTAAATCCTGTGTTAAATGGAGAATCATGCTGTACTAAACAGAGAGAATGTGTCATGGTAGAAGTGAAAAGTTATTACAGAAGAGGAAAATAACAGATTTCAGAGTGAAAAGTGTTTCTTTTTTTTTTCTGTTTTATTTTTCTTTACTTTTTTTTCCCCCCTCAGAGGAAATCTAGCTTTTAACCATGGTATACACACTTAGTGTTTCTGGATTTACATCTAGATATGGTTCCAGAAATTTGTTTTTAAGAAAAGTTAGTAAAAATGATTGTTTAAAAAATAGCTGATATCATTCACTGATTTCTACTACTTTGAATAAATTATGCTATGATATTCTAGTTTCATTTCTGTCTCTGTGGTAAAATACCGTGAGAAAAAGCAACTTAGGAATGAAAGGCTTTGTTTGAGGCCATAATTCCCAGTTAACATTTTTACTGTAGGGAAGTCAAGAATAAAATATGAGTCACATCCATTCAAGAACTGAGAGAGAATACAGGTATGAGTCCATTGTGCATGTTTCATAGTCGGGAGCTCTTAACTTGATACTGTTACCATTTACTTTCAAGTTGGGTTTTCCCACATTAATCAAGGCAATGACAAAAATATTCAACAATATGTGCATGTGCTCATGGCCAACCCAATATAGACAATACCTAGTTAAGACTCTTATCTTCCTCCCTCTCCCTCTCCTCCCTCTCCATCTCCCTCTCCTCCCTCTCTGTGTCTGTCTGTCTCTGTGTCTGTCTGTCTCTTGGTCTCGGTCTCTGTCTCTGTCTGTCTGTCTGTCTGTCTGTCTGTCTGTCTGTCTGTCTCTCTCTCTCTCTCTCTCTCTGTGTGTGCGTGTGTGTGTGAGGTTAAAGAAATGATCATCTGTTATTTGGATTTTCTTTATTATTATTAATTTATTGAATATTCTGTTTTATTACTTATTAATTTTCCTTTAAAGGTGCAATGAAATAAATGTAGACATGTAAGTAAAAAAATCTCAAAAATGGCATATAAAAGGATGCAGGAGCTTAATAAATATTAAATTGCAATGACAAGAAGACATATTGATTGATCTAAACTAACTAGCATTTAAAATAAGGGATTTTTATTATGTGTGCTACCTCATGACAATCTCCCTTAAATTATATATGATCACCTAATAGTTTTGATGCTATGCATATGAATACTGATATTGAAAGAACTTAGGGTTAAACATTTATAAAGATTTTAAAGGACTAGTTTTATTTAAAAAAAAAAACCCTGTACTTTATGTACATTTCTTCATCCATTTATGGAGTGCCTCCAAATTTTTCTACAAAATTTAGAAAGTAGTTTTAATACAATAGTCAAATTTAAAAGAAAGATATTACTTAGCTACAATGTGGCACTGTTTTTTTTTTTTTTATTGATTTTTAACACATTGGATGCTTTCACATTAGTAGTCTCACAAACACTGATGCTGTTTTTTACATCAGCAATGGCTCAGACTTTTTCATAATACTGACATTAATATAATTTCCACATGAGCAAATACAAATGCCAAATATCAGAAGAAAGCAAATGAGACCATTTATGTGAAGTCAGATCTGAGGATTTTCCCCTTTTTGAAAAATACACTTCCTCATCTTGGAACCAAAATAAAGAACTTTCCAGATATTTTATTGATACTAATGGTGTTTCTGCTATCCCCCCTGCCCCCAGTTATCTATCTCTTTGTCTCTGTTAAAGCATAGAGACAGAACATGTTAGTGCCATTTTCTTAGTTGCCAGTGACTTTGCAAACTGCAATGAGAAAGTGGGAGAGCAAAAGCAATTTGTTTAACTGGACTAGCAACCAGTTCTTCTGTGATTCACCCTTTACCTTTGCAGCAGAGACATCTCCATAAATTAATTGGAGCTTTCTTATTTTTCTTGAAGAAAACTAATCTAAATTTTTAAAGATATTTGAATGCTGGGATCACTTTGCTTTTCTGTTGGGATTATGATTTACATTGAATGTCACTGTGCAATGAAGCTTACCACATAATTGAGCAAATATGTGCTTTATTTGATGATAGAGTCATGAGTCTTTAAATATCAATAACCATGGTATTGGAGTATAATATATTGGCTGCGAAATATGTAGCTATCATGAATAACAGGCATGTGACTATAAAAATGTGTTATTTTGAAATTAATAGGTTTGGATTTATAATAAATGATGTGTTTTTGAAGAATTATAATTACTTTATGATAGATATTAGATTTTTCCATTGAAGAGCCACATACTTTGCTGAAAATATAGCCTTTTAATTTTACTTTACTTTCTTTTCTGGTAGGAGAAAAGAGGTTGTTTAATATGATACCATTATTTTCTTCAGTAATATTTCTACATTAGGGTTTTTTTTTTAGATATTATGCCATGTTCATAGTTATATTCTATCACTTTTTCTGGATGTTTCTTATGTATTTCATTAAACTATGGATTATTTTCTGTAAAATGTGGAAATTATGCCTTGTGGATAGATTAAACATTGATGTAGTTGAGTATGTTTCAACAAATAATTCAATATATCATTCAGGTTTTTAGTGGACCTCATATATTTACATAACTGGCCACACTGAGTAGTGAAATCTTTAAAAATAAAACAATAAGAAAAGTGAAAATAGAAAGTGGTATTGTACAAGTTCACCCTGTTAAACATGAACAAGAATATACGTATTGTCATCATTAAGAAGAATGCAATATCTGAAATCCAGCTGGCACTCTCTGGGATGCCACAGACCATTCCAGACAGGAAAGCAGGTTGGATAATTGCAGATCCTAGCTTTTTCTGCCCTTTCCTCCAAGTCTAATACCCATTCTTATCCAAATTTCATCAACAGGAGACTAGTGAAATCTTACCCTCATACCTCATCTCTAAAACTTCAATCTTTCCACTCTTGGTTTTATCTTCCACCCAATTTTATCAGACACTGCCTGCAAATACTCAGACTGCTTAGGCCAGAGAAGCAAGGGAATTAACTTCATACCTTCAATTCTTCTTCTCCTTGGAAATAACAGCCATCCATTCTCATCCCCAGCTTTGCAAATAAAACAGCTATTAGAAGCTCATTCCACCCTTTTCCTCTCTGCAGATGATTCCACAAACCTTCCCCTTCTAATTTTCTTTCCAAAACTCCTTGAATTATTACAGAAAAACTCTATCAGGCACTTCCTGGAAGCCAACAGGTCAATCCTGACAGGGAAACAGGGAAGCTAACTGCAGATCCTTTCCTCAATCTCCATTCCTTTAAGTCTAATTCCCTATCTTGTCAGGAGCCATAATGGGACAATCTAATAACTAGCAAGTGATCTTCCTGAGATGGCCTGCTTCAAATTATTATATAATCTGCAACATGTTTGCTCTTATTCAGCAAGGCTGTAAGAGATTCATTTTAGAAAAGATTCCTGCTATTAATATGCTTTTTCTGTTATTAAACATATATAACAATCACTAAGTAATAGCACACACCTTTGAAGCAGATCTTTGCAGATCTATGAAGATGTACTGTCTTGTAGTGATGTCGTATAAAATATAAATGACTTCTTAAGTCTTAATGATAATCCTATTAGAATTGCTAAAATTATATCTGTGACTATTAAGCACTTTTATAGTAGAACTGCTATTAGGTCAATTTATGATAGTCAAAACTGCAATGAGAACTCTCCCAAGCATCACCAGTTAACTGCTTTTAGATAGTAACCAGACTTTGTTCTACTCAGAGCACATTACAAGAAGTTTTAAAATAATTAACCAAAGGTTATAAAAAGGGAACTAACAATTTATTATAGGTTGTAGGACAGAAGATAAATTATTGACTGGATTTATCATTTTTTTAATTATATGTTTTCTTTTTCAAAGCCTACTTTATTTTTAGATATTTTCTTTATTTACCTTTCAAATGTTATCACCTTTCCTGGTATCCCTTCCTCCAGGAAACCCCCCTATCCCATCCTCACTCCCCCTGCTTCTATGAGAGGTTGTACCACCTTGCAATTCCACCAACAATGGAAAAGTGGTCCTCTTTCTGCACATCCTCACCACCATCTCCTGTTACCTGAGATTTTGATCTTAGCCATACTGACTAGTATGAGGTGGAATCTCAAGACTGTTTTGATTTGCATTTCCCTGATGAGTAAGAATGTTGAACATTTAGGTGCTTCTCAGCCATTCGGTATTCCTCAGTTGAGAATTCTTTGTTTAGCTCTTGAACTGGCTGGATTGGTGTCAATTTGACACAGGCTGGAGTTATCACAGAGAAGGAGCTTCAGTTGAGAAAATGACTCTATGAGATCCAGCTTTAAGGCATTTTCTCAATGATAAAGGGGGGAGGGCCCCTTGTAGGTGGTACCATCCCTGGGCTGGTAGTTTTGGGTTCTATAAGAACGCAAGCTGAGCAAGCCAGTAAAAATCATCCCTTCATGATCTCTGCATCAGCTCCTGCATCTTGACCTGCTTGACTTCCAGTCCTGACTCCCTTTTGTTATGAACAGCAATGTGGAAAGTGTAAGCTGAATAAATTCTTTTCTCACCAATTTGAGCATGTGTTCCCCAATGGAGGGGTTGCAGAAAGGACTGAAGAAGCTGAAGGCATTTGCAACACATAGTAATAACAACAATGTCAAAAAGAGACACCACCACCCCATAGCTTCCAGGGACTCAACCACCAACCAAAGAGTACACATGGAGGGACCCATGGCTCCAGCTGCTTATGTAGCAGAGGATAGCCATGTAGGGCATCAATGGAAGGAGAGGCCCTTTGTTTTGAGAAGGCTACATACCCCTGTATAGGGAAATGCCAGGGCAGGGAGTAGAGAGTGGGTGGTTGGGGGAACACCCTCATAGCAGCAGGATAGGATAGGGTGTTTCTGAAGGGGAAACTCTAATGGTAATAACATTTGAAATGTAAATAATTGAAATATCCAGTAAAAATATAAGAAATTCATCTAATGGGGTTATAAAGTCAGATTAGAGATTAATAGCTCTAACAGTGGACCTGATTTGATTCCCAGCTCCCACATGACAACTTACAACCTCCTCTAACTGTAACTCCAGTTCTTCAGAATCCAATGTACTCTTCTGACTTTCTCAATTACCGGTCACACATATATACATTAATGTAAAACTGTTAAACAAGCAAAATAAAAAATCTTTAAGATAATACAAGAAAGAAAAAAGAAAGGAAGAAAGAAAGAAAGAAGAAAGAAAAAGAAAGAAAGAAAGAAAGAAGGAAGGAGAGAGAGAGAGAGAAAGAAAGAAAGAAAAGAGTAAGGTATTAACATATGGGAGACGTCAGGACTTTTAACTCAGAAATCTGGTACATTTACACAATGGAATACTACTCAGCTGTTAAAAACAATGATTTCATGAAATTCATAGGCAAATGGATGGAACTTGAAAATATCATCCTGAGTGAGGTAATTCAATCACAAAAGAACACACCTGGCATGCACTGACTGATCAGTGGATATTAGCCCAAAAGTTCGTATCACCCAATATTCAATTCATAGACTATATGAAGCACAGAATGAAGGAAGAGCAAAGTGTGGATGCTTAAGTGCTTCTTAGAAGTTGGAACAAAATATTCACAGGAGGAACTATTGAGAAAATGTGTGGAGCAGAGACTGAAGGAAAGGCCCTCCAGAGACTGTCCCACCTAGGGATCCATTCCATGTATAGTCACCAAAACTGGATGCTGTTGTGGATGCGGGGGAAGTGCTTGCTTATAGGACCATGGTATGGCTGTCTCCTGAGAGGCTCTTCCAGAGCCTGACAGAGGAAGATGCTCACAGCCAACTGTTGGACTGAGTGTGGGGGTCCCAGATGGAGAAGTTGGAGAAGGGACTGAAGGAACTGCGGGGGGGGGTTGTTGCTGTCCCACGGGGAGAGCAACAGTGTCAACAGACCAACACCCTGCCTATGTGCTCCCAGGGACTAGACCACCAACCAAAGAGTACACTTGAAGGGATCCGTGGCTCAGGCAGCATATCTGGCAGTGGATGGCCTTGTTGGACATCAGTGGGAGAAGAGGCCTTTGAGCCTGAGGGTGTTAGATATGCCAGTGTAGGGAAATGCCAGGGTAGGAAGATGGGAGTGTGTTGGTGGGGTGGTGGGGGTACACCCTCATAGAGTGCAGGGGAGGTCTGGGTTAGGGGATTTTGGAAGGAAAGACCTGGAAAGTGGAAAACATTTAAAATCTAAATAAAGCAAATATCCAATAAAAAGAACATTTTTTGTATAAAGCAAAATAAGTAAATAATAATAATGATAATGATAATAATTAATAATAATAACGATGATAATAATGCCTTTAAAAGAGAATCGGCTCTCATGAGCCTCTCTTAACTCTCCCTTGGCAAAGTCTGATCTTTTATAAGACCAAGGGAAAACACTACTAAACAAACAAACTTGTTAAATTAACAATGGTCATTAACATTTACAGTTTTAACGTAAGAATTGAGATCTTTGAAATTTAGAGCAATTTCAATTATGAGGTTTTTTTTTTTTTTTTAATTACTTTTGGTTAAAGAAAAAACAATAGGGTTTCCCGTGTAAGCATGAAAATTTATATTCAGCTGATAAAATAATTGAAACAGATATGTGAACATTACTAAAGCATAACAGTTCCATGGTGGAAAATCTTGTTGGGAGAGTTTTGTTTTTATACATTTTGAAGATTGTCCGATGTGCCTTGAGGGGAGGGACAAATTTGAACAACATATATCTAAATTAATAAAAAAAAATGTTTGGAATAATAGTAAATGAAAATATGAAAGTGAATAAAATAAGAATTGTGGGCAAAATAACCACATCCATATGAATTTGTGTATGACTTATGTTAATCTAGAATATGTACATTTATTGATACACACGTGCTAACATGTACCTATGGTAGTCAATACACAACTTTGGATGGATATTTTTTTCTTTCACCTATTTGAGACAAGAGTTTTTTTTTGTTACTCACCATTGGTATTCCATGATAGCTGGCCCTTTATTTGCTGCTGGTTTTCTAGGCTTGATTGCACATGATTAACCACTGGTATTTCCTGCCAGATGGCCCATGGTTTACCACTGATATTTCGTCATAGCTGATCCATGGGCTTTCAGGGATTCTTCTGTTTCTTCCTCATCTTGTCCTTTGCTGTACATGGATTTATACATTCCTCATACTTGTGTGACATTCTCATTAACCACTAAGGTGTGTATCCAACCTTTGTTTTCTCTTTCTTCTTTCACATCCCTTTCTCTTTTTCTTCTTTTTTGAGATGCAGTTTTGTTTGATCTCAAGATCTTTCAATTTCGACTTCTGGAGTGCTGTGATTACAGTCATGCTCTAACTTTACTAATTTCATATTCAGTGCTTTAAATACATGTACTTACTTTTCTTACAGGCCTTCTTAAAATAAATATGAAAGTTCTCCATTTGTAAGTGAGGAATTTAAAGATAGGCATGTTTTTAAATAGCAGAGCAGTTATTTAAATAGAAATCGAATTTCCCCAAAGTTCTTGCAGTACAAATTGAAGCAGAAAGATGATAAGACTCACTTGTATTCAAATTCAAACAATAGAGTTAGCATATGCATACTATAATTTAGAACTGTGTTCAATGTTTATATATCAGCAGATGTATCGTTCAAAACAACTATCAAATTCACATTCATTCATGTGTTCTTTACTGTGAGTCTGTTGTTTAACGTATATGACAAAGCATTTTCAATTTTAATTATGCTGAAGTCTGACTGTAAAAGAGCATAGGTACAAAATGACATTTTTGGTGAGAAAAGTATAAAAGGTAACAATAAATTATATAACTATTAAAAGTGAGTTTGGTTACAAAAATTATATGGAATATTAAACAAGACATATTCACATCTCATTAGAATTAATTCATTAGATTGCATAATTTACTTAGGTCCTCTAGATAACTCCAAGTAGTAAGTCAATTATTTGTACTCTGCTTAAGTAACATGTGTAACTTAAAATTTTAAAATATTCTATGCTAGTCCTAAGGGAAATGATCATTACTTTGTGCTGTGTATTTACATAAAAAATGCTGTATGTGATTATGCAAAACAAACTGAAAAGTGTGTGTCAATTGTCAGTATTGTCCTTTACCAAATACAGAAATATTTCCTTTATAATAATTATATGTAAATGTAACTGTTTATACTATACACTTATATACTATACTATATACCTACAAATGTTGCTATTTTAAAGCAACTTAAATACAAATTAAGTAAAATTTTGGTTATATATGGTATAATATATGTATAAATATTTAAATTCATGATGATATGATGAATCTATATTTAGTTAATTACAGAAATCAATGAAATGAAATAAAATTGAATAAAATAAAATTGTAAAAATAATAACCAAAGAGCATGTATTTTCATCTTCTATAGTGATAGAAATATTCATTTCAAATTATTTACATAAATATTCATATCCATTTAATAGAGGCTGTGATATGATATCTTAATTTTATTTTTTGTTCTTGATAATATATATATATATATTCAATTGTTCAAAATCCATATAACCAAGTATATTTTATCACTGGGACATCTTGTAATTCATGGTGATTATGTAAAACGTATTCTTTATGCTAGGTTACACACTGTCTGTTTTGGGTAGCAACCTATAAACAAGTCTGGTCTGGGAATATTTTACAGCAAAATGTCCTTGTCTTCATATCACATGTTCTAATTCACTTCATAAGTGGTTGAAAAATCTTTCATTTTCAGAAACTGAGGGCTTTTGGGAATTTCACATAAAAGCTACATTCCTGTATAAATTTATAATCCAAAATGAATACTCCATAAAATTACATTTAGAGGGAGTAAATCACTAAACTGAATAAAATAATAAATAATAAACAGAATCCTTGCTTTTTGCAAGTTTGTCATTGATGAGGCCATTTTGATAAGAAATAAATTTCTCTTAGAAGACTTTTTTCCTTTCTTTCCTTTATTGGCAAAATATGAGTGATATAGAACTCTTTATTTTGTAATGAAATATTGGTTGGGGTAAGTGAAATCTTCTCTTGAGAATGTCTCATATTATTTGAGAAACCCAGGGTTTAATTAAGTACGGGATATTAAAAAGATGGTAGAATAAGTGATTTTAGGAACCTGTCTTTTGCCACTTACTTGACATCTAATGGTTTCTTGTGAGGCAAGAATTTTTTTTTGATATTTTCTTAATTTACATCTCAAATGCTATCCCAAAAGTTCCCTATACCCTCCCCCGGCCCTGCACCCCTACCTGCCCACTCTCACTTCTTGGTCCTGGCATTCCCCTGTGTTGGGGCATATAAAGTTTGCAATACCAAGGGGCCTCTCTTCCCAATGGTGGCTGACTAGGCCATCTTCTGCTACATATGCAACTGGAGACACGAGCTCCGGGGGTTCTGTTTAGTTCATGTTGTTATTCCTCTTATAGGGTTGCAGACCATTTCAGCTCCTGGGGTACTTTCTCTAGCTTCTCCATTGGGGGCCCTGTGTTCCATCATATAGATGACTGTGAGCATCCACTTCTGTATTTGCCAGGCACTGGCATAGCCTCATATGAGACAGTTATATCAGGGTCCCTTCAGCAAACTCTTGCTGTCCTATGCAATAGTGTCCGAGTTTGGTGACTGATTATAGGATGAATCCCTGGGTGGGGTAGTCTTTGGATAGTCCATCCTTTTGTCTTAGCTCCAAACTTTGTCTCTGATACTCCTTTCATGGGTATTTTGTTCCCTATTCTAAGGAGGAATGAAGTATCCATATGCTGGTCTTCCTTCTTCTTGATTTTCTTGTATTTTGCAAATTAAAATCAGGGACTAGACAAGGCTTCCCACTTTCTCCCTACCTATTAAATGTAGTACTTGAAGTCCTAGCCAGAGCAATTCGACAACAAAAGGAGATCAAGGGGATACAAATTGGAAAGGAAGAAGTCAAAATATCACTGTATGCAGATGATATGATAGTATATATAAGTGACCCCAAAAATTCCACCAGAGAACTCCTAAATATGATAAACAACTTCAGATTATAACATAAGTCCACAGTGTAACAGTGTATGTCACCATTAGTGGTAGTGAAAAAGCACATAGTACTACAAATGCAGGTCCGACTATTAAAACAGTAGAACACAAAACACACAACTGTAATCATTTCCTAACAAAGATTAATGTTGTGAAAGAAAAACTTTAATTGCCATTACAGAAAACACCTGTACAAAGTAAAAATTGGGTTTGAATAACATTAGTAGAGAATGTTTTCTAGAAAGTGTAGGTAACTGGATATAAAAACTCTGGAAGTAATTTAATAGAACAGTCATAGATGGTCAGTTTAGGTCACATATAATGGGGACAAAAGCATTTCTTTGGGGGATTTTGGACAATTCCTGCAGAAATATTATACTGTGCATAAACCAAATTGAATCATTTTCACAAATGTCATAAAGATTCACGCAGTCAAAATTTTTTTCTATGTGCACTTCAGTTCTACAAGAGTGGCATAGAACACCTAAACACAGAAGAGAGTATTCATGCAAGATATCTAACTTCTTAATATAATAGTGCATACACTTCAAAATGATTACTTTTTCATTACACCTAGGGCTTTCTGCAACTGCAAGGTGGTGGTCATGGTCTGAATGACCCCCAGGATCAACATCTACCACCTCCTGTGTGTCTTATCTTTTTGAATTTTTTTCTTCTTCGTTTGTTTCTAATCAACTTTGCTGTTATTGCTGTTTCTTAGTAAAACTGGTAAAAGCAAAATTATAATCATGGAACATAGCACTCTAGCAATCAAGACATTTAAGACAATCTTCTGGAGTGAAGAAAAAACAATGGGACATTTAGAACTCTGATAACAAACAAGATGGTCACAAATTTTCCTGGATTGAAGACTTCCACAACTTTCCCAATCAGGTCTTCATAGGAGGTCTGATTTGGGTTTGTTTCAAATCTAAAATAGGAAAATTCTGGTTCTAGAGTGATGTGAGCAGTCTAATATGTTCCATCCGATTTCATTCCATTCATTGAGTAGCCACACAGATTGAACAGTATGATATCAATGACAGAACCTGGTATCTGGTCACAAATTCCACCCTTATGAGTGACATCCATTGTAGTAACACCAACTTTCATGTAGAACTTGTCCATAACTGCTGGGTCAAGCTCACGTATCAGAATTTCCAGGGTTTGATTTGGCTGACTCAGCTCTCTAGGGACTCAAAGGATACAAGTACCAAGAGTCAGAATTCATATGTCCCATACAATATGCTGCTCCACTTGGAAAAATTGCACTAAGAAACTTGATTTCTTTTTGGAAATTTCTGTGTTGGTACCCTTGGTGAGAAGGCTTCATCAAATTCTTATGAGAAAAAAAAAAAAGAAGAAGCTTTGAATGGAATCAAACCCACTGTAATCCCTAGCAAGCTTCAACAGGGAACTAGCGCTTTCACTGAGAGGGTGGTACCTCATGTCTTCAAAATGAAAAGTCTCTTGGAAACAAACATGCTACTTTCACTGAGTACATAAGCTTCCTGCTTCAGTCTTTGTCACACTTATGATTGAGCACTGCACATCTTTCAAAAGAACATTCCACTCAGATCTTGGGACGGTATAAAGATTCCCAGATCCCTGGCTTGTGTCGGAGTTCTGTCTGGAAAACCAGACCTCCAGCAGTTTCTCGGTCCCTTAGGAAAAATGTGCAGCTTCCAACACCATGAGACTAGCAAACAACCAACAATCACAGAAAATGAAATTAAATCTCTTCTCCTGCAGCTCCTGTCACAGCTGAGAATTGTTCCTGCTGTGTTACTAAAGTTCAGGTTCCTTGTTTTTTTTTTTTGCTATAATTTTATATTAACATTCTTTTTTAAAAAGGACTAATAAAATTTTGCAGGCTATTTTTGTGAGTAAAGTTGAATGTGAGTCTGTTGAAAATAGGGGCAGATACAGTTCAGTCTCTTGTAATTTGCTGCTTTCCCTATCAGAGAGTTGAGCAAGCACTAGCTATGTTGCCAGCCATACTGTGTAAGCACATTCCTTCCTTCCTTCCTTCCTTCCTTCCTTCCTCCCTTCCTTCCTTCCTCTTCCTTCCTTCCTTCCTTCCTTCCTTCCTTCCTTCCTTCCTTCCTTCCTTCCTTCCTTCCTCCCTGTTCCTTCCTTCTTTCTTTCTTTCTTTCTTTCTTTCTTTCTTTCTTTCTTTCTTTCTTTCTTTCTTTCTTCACTTCTTTCTATTTTATTGATTTCTGTCCAGATTTTATTATTTCTTGATATCTTCAGGGATCTACAGGCACTGCAGACACGTAGTAAGTGCACAAACATACATGCAGGCAAAAAAAGAAATGTGCAAATTATTTTTTATAGTAAATTTAAAAATAAACATAGTGTTTCATTATTGTAACCTTGTACTCTTATTTGAGAAACACAGTGACAGGTAGATTCCTGGGTTTCATCTCTCCAACAGCTTAAACTAATTGCTCTGAGCTTAGACCAGTGAGAGATTTTGTCAAAGAAAAAATGTGTATGGAACCTATCAAATGACATCCAAGATTGTTCCTAGGCTTTCATGTGCCTATATGTACATGTACATTCATGTATATACATACATATATACATACATACATACATACATACATACATACATACATAACACAAGCATGTATACATACATGCAAACACAAAGATTGCAAGAATGGAGTGATAGTTTTCTTGGTAAACTACCTGCTGTACAAGTATAGCGACCTGACTTCAGATCCTCACCACCTATTTATGGTGGCTCACAGGCGTAACCTTCCCACTTGAGAGAGTGTGGGAAGGTGCTTAATATAGGTAGAGCCCATGCATACTGGTCAATTGACCTAAGTAGTTAACTTTACCAACCCACACACAAACTTTAAGGCCCAACATTTATTCTATCTACAACAAATGCAGTGACATAGGATAGAACAGAGATTGAGGAACTAACCAAGCAAGACACATCCCAACTAGAGACCTATTCCATGGGCAAGCACCAATCACTGACACTATTAATGATGCTTTGTTATTCTTGCAGACAGAAGCCTATCATGGCTGTCCTTTGAGTGTGGATGAATGTAGCCTGGCTGAATTTCTCTCTTGGAACCCTGAGTACTTTAGAGAAACCATCAAAAATGTCCTTGCAGCCACATAAAACTTTGCCTGTGATCCCATTTTGTACCATCCCATTGTGATAGCTCTGGACACAAAGGGACCTGAGCTCTGGAATGGGCTAATCAAGAGCAGTGCCCTTGCAGAATCTACAAGCACAATAGGTTTATTTCAGTACAGGTGACAGATGAAGGTACTGACTACTTTGTGACAGAGGTTGAGAATGGTGGCTCATTGTGCAGCAAGAAGAACGAAACCCTGCCCTGAGATGCTGTGGATTTCTTTGCCCTGTCAGAAAAAAACATCTAAGATATGATTTTGGGATGGAGCAGGGTATAGACATGATATTTGGGTCTTTCGTTAGCAAGGTAGCTGATGTGTATGAACCTCCTGTGAGAGAAGGGCAAGAATATCAAGATCATCAGCAAAATCAAGAACCATGAATGTGTCTGCAGATTTGATAAGATTTTGGAGGCCAGTGATAGGATCATGGTAGCTCATTGTGATCTGGCCATTGAAATTCCTGCTGGGAACGTATTCTTGGTTCAGAAGATGATGATCAGACAATGCAACCAAGGTAGGAAAGAAGTCTGTACACCACATAGATGCTGGAGAACAAGATCAAGAAACCATGTCCCACCCGTGCTGAAGGCCGTGAGTGATGTGGCCAATCCAGTCATAGATGGAGAAGACTATCATTCTATGGGAAGAAACAACCAAAGGGACCAACTTCTAGAAACTTGGCATGCAGCACTTGATTGCCCGAGAGGCAGGGGCTGCCATCTCCTACTTGCAGTTATTCTAAGAGCTCAGACACCTAGTGCCCATTACCAGAGACCCCATAGAAGCTGCCCCCTTGGGAACTGTGAAGACCTCCTTCAAGTGCTGCAGTGGAGCCATTATTGTGCTCACCAAGTCTGGAAGAAACATTCACCAAGCGGCCAGGTACCACCCTAATGCTCTTATCATTGCTGTGACACACAATCCAAAGGTGGCTCACCAGACCTACCTGTGCAGTGGCATTTTTCTTGTGCTGTGTAAAGATGCTTTATAGGATGCCTGGACCAAGGATGTTGACCTTTGTGTAAACTTGGCCTTGAATGTTGGCAAGTCTTGACACTTCTTCAAGAAGGGGGATTCAGTCATTGTGCTGACCTTGTGGTGCCTGACTCTGGTTTTACCAACACAATGCTTGTAGTGCCTGTGCCTTGATGGCCCTCTGGAGCCCCTCTTCTAGCCACTGTTTCATCTTCTGTATCCTATCCATTAGCCCAGCAACGATTGTAGTACTCACTCTGGGCCATAGTGTGGCGCTTGTGGCCTGGGACATCAGAGAAAATTAATACTTCTGAATCATAGAGTCCAGCTATTTTTCATGGCCCTAGCTGAGCCAGGGGTGAAAGGAGAATGCCAGATTGAAAACATTCTGACTTTATCACAAAAGGGCAGCATGATCTCTTTGTCCTTTGCTCCTGTAGAAAGTTTCCCAGAGAATTCCTAGCCTTGGTCTGGAGTCAGGAGACAGCAAGAATAGGAGCTGAGGACATGGGGCCCAGGGTGTCAGTGTAGATGACTTCTGGCCCTAACTTGCTTTCACAACAACTTTGGCCTCCCTGACTCCTCCTTATGCACTCAACTACAATTGCAGACACTCCACTCTCCACCTTGTATTCTACAGTATCTCAAGGCCTGTTGCAATAGTGCCCACTTTAATGTCAATAAACAGCAGGTGAAGAAAAAAAATGTTAAATTGTTGTATTAATAATAAAGCATAAATGAAACAATAAGATTTATGCTATCATTATAGATTATGAAATATAGATGTAACCATAGCATAATATATCAGGTTAATATAAATATATGAGGGAGATGAGGCAGTTATTAATATTGCCAAGAATTTATGCCTACTCTGGTTGTTTGCATGATAATGGATAGATACCACAAATTGTCATATAAGAATACTTGGTCAATAATGATTTCCACTATTTAAAAAGGTTAGGAGTTGTAGCCTTGGTGGACTAAGTGTGTCTTTCTTAGAGAGAGTATGACACTGGGGATCGATGTTCAAGTTTTAGAGTCCACTCCAAACCCAAAGTCTCTCTATTTCTGTTGCTTGCAGACCTGGCTGTAGAACTCTCAGCTATTATTCCTGCATCACATTTGCCTGCTACTGTACTTCTCACCATAGAGAAAACAGACTAAATCTCTGAAACTTCAAGTAAGTCTGCAGTTAGATGTTTTCTTTTACAAGAATTGCCATGATGATGGTGTGTCTCTTCACTGAAATAGAATACTATGATACCTACTGGACTTAAATATGTTTGATCTTTGCTATCTTTAAAATAAAACAACTTTATTCAAGGAAATCTATAGGACAAGTAATCTCTAGTTTCAATATTAAAAATTGTTTTTCTCCTTAAAACAGATTCTTATAAAAATAATTCTTTGTGACAACTATTTACATTACTGATCTTACCCAAAGTTACAAAAAATCACAACCAGAAAAGTCTATATCATGTCGTTCAGCACTGGAACTGAGGATGATAGGGGAAAAGTTTAATAGGATTCTGTCAGAGATACTTTTCTTGTAACTAAGAATATTTAGAGAAAAGAGTTCTGTAAGAGAAAAGAATACATCATGAAACTAATGAGCAAGAAAAGCAGGGACAAAAAGTCCAAACCATCAGTTATTTTTATTTTATTAGCATTTCATCTTATTGGATTTTATCCTTATTTGATGTTTTTATGAACATAGCTTATAATCTTTCATTACTTTGCAAAATTACCAATCTTGTCTCCTATATTTATTTAATAATTAAAATCTTTAAAATCATGACAATCCATTAATTTGCTCTTGTTATATTATTCCTGAATAAAATTTTATGTAAGGAACGTATTCATTTAAAATAAGAATGCCAGGAAAAATATTATATTTTTTATCCTACTGATTCTCTACCCTATATATAAAGATGGAAGTAATTTGAAAATGATATATCATAGCAATTAAATTGTGTACACTTAGCTCAAGGAATATAGTTGCTTAAGCTTCATTACATGACTGATTTTATTATGGCAAAACCATGCAGACTGTTTTTGTCAGTTAAATCCCATTACTTTTTAGGCCCTAATTAAAAAGTCCTTACCACTCAGGTAGGGATGACAAATAGCAACACTTAGTGTCACATACAGGCATATTTAGTAACTTTGGATAGCCCTCCTGTCTCCTTTGGTGACAAACTTCTATTTTCAACTACTGTGTCAGAGTCTCAAACTCTGCAAGTAACATCAAAAGTTAGGATAGATAATACTGCTTCAAAAGTCTTTCTCAGAATAGGAATTGTATTGTCTTCGTTTTGCCTTTTTAAAAGGAGGTTACATAGACATCACTAGTAAAGTTATATCGTGTAAAAACTTAAGTCCTTCAAACAAATTCACAGCAGAACTAATGCAAACCAAGTATAGTTTCAGGTTTTCTTGAATATATCTTAAATGCTAAAAAGCCACAGCTGAGTTGCTGGTATCTTCACTTTTTAAAAGTAATTTTTAACATGCTATCTATATCTGATCCTCTCAAATCTCCTAGTCTTCTTCAGATTTAGGAGACATGGGCTTTCCCTATGGATCTAGCTCAGAAGTTTTCTCTATTTGATGACAAAACCTGATGAAGGTCCTCTTCAAAACTTTTTTTTTCTTTTTCCAATATTTATTAGGTATTTTCTTCATTTACATTTCAAATGCTATCCCAAAAGTCCCCTATGCCCTCCCTCCCCCGGCTCCCCTACCCACTCACTCCCACTTCTTGGCCCTGGCATTCCCCTGTACTGAGGCATATAATCTTTGCAAGCCCAAGGGCCTCTCCTCCCAATAATGGCCAAATAGGCCATCTTCTGCTACATATGCAGCTAGAGACATGAGCTCAGGGGGTACTGGTTAGCTCATATAGATGTTCCTCCTATAGGATTACAGACACCTTCAGCTCCTTGGGTACTTTCCAGAGTGATTGTACAAGCTTGCAATTCCACAGCAATGGAGGAGTGTTCCTCTTTCTCCACATCCTTTTCAGCATCTGCTGTCACATGAATTTTTTTTAATTGACTTGTTTTTTTTTTTCATTTTTTACTTCTGAACATGAAGATTCATCCAAAGAAATGGTTCTTTTTACACATCAGTTAATAAAATGGTACATTTGTCATGTGAATTAATATGTTCAGAAAATAAAGGAATTTAAAAGATTCCTAGTATCATATTTTAGCAATCTTTTTTAAAATCTTAAAATTTACCAATGAAATAAAAAAATTATTCTTCATAAGAGGAAAGATTGGGAGAAAGTGTTTTGTTATTATGAGGGTACCCACCAGTCTAATCACAGTCTAATCCTTGAAGGATGCTTACTTCTTTGAAAGGTGAAGTGGATTTCTTTTCTCTCTCCTCTGTTCACCCTACACTTGATCTACCAGGAATGGTGCATCTCTAGGATGTGTCAGATACCCAGTACAGGGAAAAGGTAAGACCCTATGGAGTCTATGGGGGATGATTCTACCTGATATTCCTAATAGTGTTGGACATGGATCCTGCATAGTCACCTCCTGTAGCCAGGCAGGACTCCCAGTGGACTTAAATAGAACATTCTAAATCTGAGAGTCTGAATGGTAAGTAACATCTTTAGTATAAGTGAAAGGGAGACCACAGGAAGCACAGAGAGCAAGAGGGCTTTGTCAATGTTTGTTTGCTGCTCTTTTATTTTCCACTGTACTTTTACAGAACAATTATCATGTCCTCTTATTTCTTTTGACAATACTTCAAAGATCACTGCATCCTCTGGGATAGGAAAGAAATGTGGAGCAGGTGAGTGCCTATGCCTGACATTCTGCTAATAATATCCAGATGGTAAGATGACACTATTTCTTATCACAATATTTCATTGTTAATTTTATAGGCATTCGTGTACACTGGACCTACTTCTGGTAAAACATAAAACATCCTACCTTGTGGTTTTGATTTTCCTGTATGTTTTACCTTCAATATGTCAGTTTTTCTTTTCTGAATGTTCTGGTGTCTTAGATATTGATAGTCTCAGCATGTTCCAAACCAAACTCTATCTATCATAATTTGAAGACATTTAACCACGTATATAGTATTAATGTCTCTTCCTTTGTTTTTATTCATATCAAAAATGTCCTTTATTATAAATACAATATTTTTTCTAACTTTATTTATACTTTCCTTTTCTCTTCAGATTTTACTCTTCTTCTGTTAATACTTTAAAAATTTCAACTCCTTGTTGCTTACCATGTTGATTTTTTTCAGATTTACAATGCTCAATTTAATAAATAGCATATATATTATAAACATTTTAAAGTACTTCTATTTAACAAATATTTTGTCAGATTTTATGTAATTAACTTTTTAATTTTTCTAGGGATAAATAAATATTCTAGGATTAAGACTGTCAATGCTCACTGAATGCTCATTACAAGTTATTCTGACAGCTTCACTTCAGGACATGTATTGGGGAGGTTTCAGAGTTCTAGTCAGAAACTGAAAAACAGGATATGCAGAAACAGAAAAGAAATAACATTTAGAAAAATAATGTATACATTGACAGCAGTCATATTGTAGAGGCTCTTAGATGCTCTAATTAAGTGGACTCAATTTGTAAAATTTTGCGAGCAGGCTTTAAACCTATAATCATGTATCCATACAAACTTATGTCTAAATCTAAGGATAAAGCAGGAACTTAACTTTCTCTAGACATTATATGTGATTATTTACCATGAAGCAAAACAATACATAGAAGAAAAGACAACAACTTCAACAAATGGAGCTGGGAACCTGTACATCAGCATTAAGAAGATTGAAACTGCACCCTTATATTCCACCCCTCACAAAATTCACCAAGAAATAACAAAAAAATATACCAAATTTCTTCAACCTCAACACATATTGGTAAGGATTCTTTGAATATGATTTTGTAGCACAGAAATTAGACAAACAATAATCAAGTGAGATTTACTGAAACTAAAAGCTGCTGTACAGAAAATGTAGCCATTAAGGGAGTGAGTGGGCATCTAATAGAGTCAGAGAAAATATTCCCTAGCTATGCATCTAATAGAGCATTAGTAAACTAGAAGCTTGTCTCCCAGGTACTCTCATACACCCAAGATCACAGGTAAGGAGTCCACAACATTTGGCCCAAAACCAGGAGTAACTGGAACCCCCAGGATCCAGGGATGAAGGAAGCCCTGCCTAGAGCAGACCTTAGGCTCTGCACCCACACTTACAACATCTAGAGGGAGTAAATGCCCAGGATCACAGGGTCAGAGAATTACAGGATCACAGAAGCAGCTCAACTCCCAGGATATTGGACACACCTAGGAGCACTGGAGATCTGACATACTCAAGATAACAGTTGAGGTCACAACATCTTTTATAACACCGAGTATAACTAGAAGCCCCCTTCACCCCCACTGCCCACATACACAAACAGGACCAGGGAAACACAAACCCCTGCCAAACCAGAGGCTCAGGACTTTTCATGCTTGTACCTAAACCACTCAAATACTACCCCCCCAAAAAGAACGAGAACTTCAGACCAATTACCCTTATGAATATCAAAGCAAAAATACTCAATAAATTTCTGAAAAAATTAATCTAAGAACACATCAAAATGATCATCCATCATCATCAAGTAGGCTCCATCCCAAGGATGCAGGGAAGGTTCTCCACAATACCAACAAGGATAAAAACCACATGATAATCTCACTAGATGCCGAGAAAGCATTTAACAAAATTGAATACCCTTTCATGGTAAAAGTCTTGGAAGGATCAGAAATTCAAGGCCTCTACCTAAACACAGTGAAAAAAATACACAGCAAACCAATAGCCAACATCAAACCAAATGGAGGGAAACTTGAAGCAATCCCACTAAAGTCAGGGACTAGACAAGGCTACCCACTTTCTGCCTACCTATTCAATATAGTACTTGAAGACCTATCCAGAGCCATTAGATAACAAAAGGAGATCAAGGGGATACAAATTGGAAAGGAGAAGTAAAAATATCACTGTTTGCAGATGATATGATAGTGTATAAAAGTGACCCTTAAAATTCGACCAGAGAACTCCTAAACCTGATAAACAGTTTCAGTGAAGTAGCTGGATATAAAATTAACTCAAACAAATCAGTGGCCCTTCTCTACACAAAGGATAAACAAGCTGAGAAAGAAAGTAGGGAAACAACACCCTTCATAATAGTCACAAATAATATAATAATAATAAATAATATAATAGAGTCAGACTTTGGTGTGACTCTAACTAAGGAAGTGAAAGATCTATATGATAAGAACTTCAAGCCTCTGAAGAAAGAAATCAAAGAAGTTCTCAGAAAATGGAAAAATATCCCATGCTCATGGATTGACAGGATTAACATAGTCAAAATAGCTATCTTGCCCAAAGCAATCTACAGATTCAATGTAATCCCCAACAAAATTCCAACTCAATTCTTCATAGAGTTAGAAAGAGCAATTATCAAATTCATTTGGAATAACTAAAAATCTAGGATAGCAAAAATTATTCTCAATAATCAAAGAAAATCTAGGGGAATAACCATCCGTGACCTCAGCTGTATCACAGAGAAATAGTGACATAAAGTATATGATATCGATAGAGACAGGCAAGAAGATCAATGAATAAAAGATCCAGAAGTGAAACCAAACACCTATGGTCACTTGATATTTGACAAAGGAGCTATAACCATCCAGTGTTAAAAGACAGCATGTTCAAGAAGCAATGCAGATTCAACTGGTAGTCAGCATGTAGAAGAATGCCCATTGATCTACTCTTATCTTCCTGCACAAATATCAAGTCCAAGTAAATCAAGGACCTTCACATAAAATGCGATACATAGAAACTAATGGATGAGAAAGTGGGGAAGAGCCTTGAACACATTGGCACAGTGGAAATTTTCCTGAAGAAAACATCAATGGCTTATGCTCTAAGATAAAAGAAAAAATCAACAAGTGGGACCTCATAAAGTTACAAGTGTAAATCAAAGGACTCTGTCAATAAACAACATGGCAACCCATAGATTCAGAAAAGGTCTTTAGCAACCCTACATCCAATAAAGGGCTAATATCAAATATATACAAGAACTCAAAATGTTAGACACTGCAGAGTCAAATAACCCTATTAAAATGGCAGACAGCTAAACAAAAATTCTCAACTGTGACATATTGAATGGCTGAGAAGCACCAAAGAAATGTTCAATATCCTTAGTCATCAGGGAAATGCAAATCAAAACAACCCTGAGATTTCACCTCACACCAGTCAGAATGGTTAAGATAAAAAACTCAGGTGACAGGAGATACTGGTGAAGATGTGGAGAAAGAGGAAGACTCCTCCATTGTTGGTAAGATTACAAGCCGGCACAGCCACTGTGGCAATCAGTTTGGTGGTTCCTCAGGAAATTGGAAATATTACTACCTGAGGACACATTTATACCACTCCTGGGCATATACCCAACAGATACTCCAACATACAACAATGACACATGTTCTTCTATGTCCATAGCAGCCTTATTTATAATAGGCAGAAGCTGGAATGAACCTAGATGTCCTTCAACAGAGGAATGTATACAGAAAATATGGTTCACTTACACGATGGAGTATTACTCATACAGTAAAAACAATGACTTCATGAAATTCTTAGGCAAATGAGTGGAACTAGGAAATATCATCCTGAATGAGATAACCTAATCACAGAACAACACATGTGGTATGTACTCACTATAAGCTAATATTAGACCAAAATCTCGAAATGCTTAATACACAAATCACAGACCACATGAAGTTCAAGAAGAAGGAAGATAAAAGTGTAGATGCTTCAGACCTTCTTAGAAGGGAGAACAAAATCCTCAAGGAAGGAAATATGGAGACAACATTTTGAACAAAGACTGAAAAAAGGCAATCCAGAGACTGCCCTGCCTGCAGATCCATCCCTGACACTACTGTGGGTTCGAAGATCTTCTTGCTGACAGAAGCTTTATACAACTGTCTCCTGAGAGGCTTTGCCAGAACCTGACAAATACAAAGGTAGATGCTCGTAGCCAACCATTGGACTTAGCAAGTGTTCCCAGTGGAGGAGTTAAAAGGAACAACTGAAGGAGTTGAAGGGGTTTGCAACCACATAGGAAAAATAATGTCAACCAACCAGAGTCCCCAGAGCTCCCAGGGACTAAAGAGTATACCAAGAGTATACATTCAGTGACTTATGGCTCCAGCTACATATGTAGCAGAGGATGTTCTTGTAGGGCTTCAATGGGAGAAAATGTTCTTGGTCCTGTGAAGGCTAAAGGCTCCAGTGTAGGGGAATGTCAAGGCGTGGATATGGGAGTGGGTGATCTGGTAGGGTGCATCCTCATAGAAGCAAGTGAGATGTAATGGGATACAGAGTGTACAGAGAGGAAATGAAGAGTGGTGATAACATTTGAATTGTAAATAAAGAAAATATTCAATAATAGAAAAGAAAAATAGTTACTTCCAAGAAAACAACCCACCCAACAAAAATAGTTTATATAACTAAACACTGAATTCCAGAAGAATTACTACTGTCTTGGAGATAGTAGTAGTATAAAACCTAGTCATACCATTTAGTTATATACTCTAAGAAATATGTACTATTACACACACACACACACACACACACACACACACACACACACACACACTGTGAAATAAGGGTAGAGAAGTGATATATGAGTGGTGAAATGGTTCAACCAGGATTAACAGATCTAAGTTTGAATTCTTTCCATAGGAGTAGTAGATCAGAGAGTACTTCAAAGCACTCTAGATAATAGAGTTTTACCACTCTTCTTATTTGCCTATATGAAATAATTTCTACTGAAGTAATTGCCATATATTTGTAATGAAAGATGTAGAGAAATCAGGATATAAATAGATTAAAATGTTCTGGCCTATGGGCTTATTTCTCATGTTACTAGATTGTAATGTGGAGACTGCTTTAGGATAAAGGCATGGCTAGTTTCATTCCATTGTAAATTCTATTAACCATAATACCAATTTGATAGGCAAAATCTATACATTGATGTCTCAGTTTCTGTTGGGGAGCTAATTCATCAATACTTAATTATATTTGAGTTTGTAAACATGATTAGCAGTATAAACCTGATATAAGGTAGTGACTTAGACAAATTAATGTAGCATCAAAACATTTCCTATGTATTTATATTTACCTCAACAGACAAAAGTTGTTTTCAGCCTGAAACAGAAACCATTTCTTGCAGTAGCTAAGGTAATTGTGAAGATTCATGGCAGTACAAGATGCTAAAATTAAAAAAAAATAGTTGGAAACTCAGGAACAGAAGAGCCATTTATGCTACCCATTTACATTTAAGGCTAAGAGAAGATTGCAGAAGAAATATAAAGAATGTTAAGAGTCAGAAAGTGGGGAGAAATAAAAAATACCATCTCCTCAGCACATCAGGCCCATGTGAGCATAACGTATCAAAATAAACAGTATCTCTGCATATGGGTCCTAGATTGAAAAAAATTGGAAACCTCCTAGCATCAGGTCTACATGGTGGGTGGGGTGGAGGAATTCAAGAGGCACTATCACATAATGTTGATCTCCTGGCAACTGTCAGTTTCTGGGAGACTGGAAAATGTCCTGTTTGTATATTTACTATTAAGCTCATTAGACTCTGATGGTTGTTTTCACACTCAGGATTAAACATACACTCTTAAGTAAAGTGTGACACACACACACACACACACACACACACACAGAGAGAGAGAGAGAGAGAGAGAGAGAGAGAGAGAGCATTTCTATAATAAAGCATTTCTATAATAAAGCTTTTAAACCACAGAGAGTCTCTGCTCCATCAAGACCCACAGCACACTCTGGTCAGTGTTGAGAACTTCTTCCTCTATTCCCTCTCTCATACAACCCTGGGGCTTTAGCAAGGTAGCTCCTGGGTCCCCAGGTACTGCCCCTTTTCTACCCTCCACTGCGTGGTTCAGGTATGCTCACCCTAGGCCTAGTGGAAAAGTGTCCAGCAGCTCTGTCTGTGTCCACCTGCCCAGAGCACAGGTACTCTGGCTGGATGTGGGCCCCTTAGTCTCTCCACTTTTCCCCAGGGACCCCCATACCCCCCTTTATTTTGTTCCCAACACATAAATTCTATTATTATTCATGATGTAAACTCATATTAAAATTCTCATATAAATGTGAGTATATTACAAAATAAGAAAATATTCTAATGCCATTTTAGGTTATAAACATAAACATGTCAGATTCTTCTACATCAGTTAATATTTCAAAAATGTCCCATGGGCATGACTAAAAACCAATCTAAATGGAGTTAACTCCTCACATGATGTATTCTCTTCCTACAAGTGTTAAGATGAAGAACACTAGCACACTCTAAAGATAGGAAATATTAGTTTTAACAGAAGATCACTTCAGGATCATTATATGCATTTTCTACATCCTTACTGAACCATTTTTATGACCAGTTTTTAATGCATAGACTGCAATATCTGACTATTTCAGAAGTATATACAAACTAATTTACTTTTAAAATAGTCTATATTTCAGAATATCTATAAACAATAAACATTTCCCATGGCTGATTTTCAGTGCTGGTACAACCACTCTGGAAATCAGTCTGGAGGTTCCTCAGAAAATTGGACACAGTACTACCAGAAGATCCAGCAATACCTCTACTGGGCATATACCCAGAAGATGTTCCAACTGGTAATAAGAACACACGTTCCACAATGCTCATAGCAGCATTATTTATAATAGCCAGAAGCTTGAAAGAAGCCAGATGTCCTTCAACAGAGGAATGGATACAGAAAATGAGGTACATTTACACAGTGGAGTACTACTCAGCTATTAAAAACAATGAATTTATGAAATTCTTGGGCAAATGGATGTATCTGGATGACATCATCCTTAGTGAAGTAACCCAATCATAAAAGAAGTCACTTGATATGCACTCACTGATAAGTGTATATTAGCCAAGAAACTTAGAATACTCAAGATACAACTTGCAAAACAAAAGAAAATCAAGAAGAATGAAGACCAAAGTATGGATACTTCATTCCTTCTTAGAATAGAGAACAAAACACCCATGAAAGGAGTTACATAGACAAAGATTGGAGCTAAGACAAAAGGATGGACCATCCAGAGACTACCTCACCTTGGGATCCATCCAATAATCAGCCACCAAACCCAGACACTATTGCACATGCCAGCAAGATTTTGCTGAAAGTACCCTGATATAACTATCTCGAGTGAGGCTATGCCATTCCCTGGCAAATACAGAAGGGGATGCTCATAGTCATCTATAGGATGGAACACAGGGCCCCCAATGGAGGAGCAAGAGCAATTACCCAAAGAGCTGAAGGGGTCTACAACACTTTAGGTGGAACAACAATATGAACTAACCAGTACCCCCAGAACTCATGTCTCTAGATGCATATGTAGCAGAAGATGGCCTAATCGGCCATCACTGGGAAGAGAGGCCCCCTTGGTCTTACAAACTTTATATGCCCCAGTACAGGGGTATGCCAGGGCCAAGAAGTGGGAGTGGGTAGGTAGGGTAGCAGGGTGGGGGGAGGGTATAGGGAACTTTCAGGATAGCATTTGAAATGTAAATAAAGAAAATATATATTAAAAAAAAGAATTGAATGCAAATCAAACACTATAGAGACCATATCCAGAGGTTAGACATGGCCCACCAATTTAGGGATGTGGTCTCCCACCCATCTCCAAAATTTTAAACCAGAATCATTCCTGTCTAAAGGAAGTATAGGCACAAATTGTGGAACAGAGACTGAAGAAAAGGCAATGCAGAGACTTCCCCACCTGTGGATCCATTCCATATACAGACACCAAACCCAGACATTATTGCTGATGCAAAGAAGTGCTTGCTGACAAGAACCTGATACAGCTGTCTCCTAAGAGGTTGGGCCAGATCCTGAACAATACAAATTGGGAGCCTAGCAGCTAACCATCATACTGAGCACATGGACTCAAATGTAGGAGTTAGGGGAAGGACTGAAGGAGCTGAAGGGGTGCTATTTGGCATTAATGGGAGGGAAGGCCCTTGCTCCTGTGAAGACTTGGTGCCTCACTATAGAGAAATGCTAGTGCAATGAGGCAGGAGTGTGAAGCAAGGTAAGGGGAGATGGGATAGGAGGTTTTCAGAGTGGAAACTATGAAGCAAATAAATATAATATCCCATAATAATAAAAAAGAATGTGATTCATAGTCAACCGGGACCAGAAGAGGGCAGTGGACAAAAAGAAACTCACAGCCCTCTATAAGGTAAGGAAAAGGGATCCAGGAGTGATCCAGAGGGGGAAAAATAAAGGTGGAGCAAACTGGAGAGAGGAGAGTGCAAGACTTGCTGTTAACCCAAACTCAATCAGAGCACTATTACAGTGCAAAAGCTAAGCACCCAAAACCAATACATAAGAAATCCTGACAAAAAGTGAACCAAGAGTGTNGTGATTGGAATATGCTTAGCCCATGGGAGGTGCACTGTTAAAAACTTTGGCTTTGTTGGAGTAGGTGTGGCCTTCTTTAAAGAAATGCACCACATTTTGGGTGGGCTTTGTGCTAGTGGAAAGTCAGTCTTTCCTGGTTGCCTTTGAATCAAGGTGAAGAACACTTACCACTGTGTCTGCCAACATACTGCCATGCTTTCTGCTATGATGACAATGGTCTAAATCTGTACAACTGTAAGCCAACTCAATTTAAGTGTTTGTCTTCTTAAGAGTTGCTTTGGTCATGGTGTCTGTTGATAGAAATGAATCCATAGCTATGACATTGTCCCTTAACTGGGCAGCAAAATGGAGCTATATCTAGAGGGGTGTGTGTGTGTGTGTGTGTGTGTGTGTGTGTGTGTGTATGTGTGTGTGTGTGTGTGTGTGTGTGTGTGTGTGTGTGTGTGTGAGACTGAGAAAGCCCAGAAGGAAGAAGGTACAAGAGCAAAAGAGACAACCCTGTCTCCTGCCATGGCAGCACTGGGTAGCCGGGATGAACAATTCTAGAGAGCTCTCCTTGGTAGTACAGAGATCAGAGAACAAGATGATTGACCAGGTCAATTACTATGCACACTGGGATATAGGACTTTGAGTTGACCAAGCCTAAAATCTTCATAATCTGTGAATAGTTTAGATGTGTGAGAAGGCCAGTTCTAGGTTATACTCTTTTATTATGTCATGAAATTCTTACACTTTGGATCAACAGTACTGGCAGAATTCATTCACAAATGAAGATGTGTGGACAGAGGGGTATAGACAGAGGGGTATATTGTGAGACACATTGTAACACACTGCAGTTTTCATGAAGAGATATTTTCTATTTTATGTTTTGTTTTGCTTATTTTTGTTTTGATTTTATTTTAACTTGTGGGTGCTATTGCAAGGGCAGAGAGTAGATGGGAACATGAATGGAACTGGCAAGCATTATGTGAAATTCACAAAGAATCAATAAGAAATATATATATATATATATATATATATATATATATATATATATATATATCATTCTGATGACATTCCGAAAGCAAGTTAAAAAAAAAAAAAAAAAGTATTCCACTTGAAGTTTCCATCTGCACCAGGAGATGATCCTGTACTCCAGTGCTCAGAGATGATCCTATGCCATAGTGTTCCATGGCCAAATACCATGAGGAGAGAAATGGTCTCCCAAGAGTGCCAATACACCTGTGAGCATAGGTAAAACCATCACTTCTGCTCAAATTCTTGGCCCAAAAGGGACCTAGGAAGAGCTATAAGGACACAGGAACCAAGAAACAGCCAGGGACAGGATCCTTTCACTTTCAGTCTACACCAGAGCTGACCTCATCCCTCAGCTCTCCATACCCAATTCCTTCAAGAGAGAACTGGTCTCCCAGGAGTACCAACACACAGGCTTGCAGGAAGGACAAGCCACAGTCAAGTCAGCAAGAAAAACTAACAGAGAAAACAGAGATTGTGAAAGGCAAGGATCCACCAGCAAAGCACAACACACCAGAAAAACAAGACTCTGATTCAAAGTCACAACTCATGATGAGGATAGAGGACTTTAAAAAGGACATAAATAACTCCCTTAAAGAATTATAGGAGAACACAGGTAAACAGGTAGAAGATCTTAAAGAGGAAACAGAAAAATCCCTTAAAAATTACAGAAAAACACAATCAAACAAAACCATCCAGAATTTAAAAATGAAAATAGAAGCAATAAAGGAATCATAAAGTGAGACAACCCTGGAGGTATAAAACCTAGGGAAAAGATCAGGAGTCATAGATGTAAGCATCACTAACAGAATACAAAAGATGGAAGAAAGAAGCTCAGGTGCTGAAGATTCCATAGAAAACATGGACACAACAATCAAGGAAAGTGCAAAATGTAAAAAGATCCTAAATCAAAACATCCAGGAAATCTAGGACACAATGAGAAGTCCAAACCTAAGGATAATAGGTATAGAAGAGAGTGAAGATTCCTAACTTAAAGGGCCAATAAATACCTTCAACAAAATTATAGAAGAAAGAATATTAAAAGCAGTAAGGGAAAAAGGTCAAGTAACATATAAAGGCAGACCTATCAGAATTACACCAGACTTCTCATCAGAAACTATGAAAGCTGGAATATCCTGGTGAAATATCATACAGGCCCTAAGAGAAAATAATTACCAGCATAGGCTACTATTCGCAGCCAAACTTTCAATTACTATAGATGGATAAACTAATATATTCCATGATAAAACCAAATTTAAACAATATCTTTCCACTAATCCATCACTACAAAGGCTAATCAATCGAAAATGCCAAAACAAAGATGGAAACTACATGCTAGAAAAAGCAAGAAAGTAATGATCGTTCAATAAACTAAAAAGAAGATAACCACACAAACATAAAAATAACATTAAAAATAACAGGAAGCAGTAATCACTATTCCTTAATATCTCTTAAAAAGAATGGACTCAATAACTCAATAAAACTACATTGACTAACAGACTTTATATGCATACAGGTCCCAGCATTTTGTTGAATACAGGAAATGAAACTTAGTATCGAAGACAGAGATTTCCTCAGAGTAAAGATCTGGAAAACAAATTTCCAAGCAAAGGATCCCAAGAAACAAGTTAGATTAACCATTCTAATATTGAATAAAATCAATTTTTAACCAAAAGTTATGAAAAAAATAAGAAAGAAAACTTCATACTCATCAAGGGAAAAATCTACCAAGAAGATCTCTCAATTATGAACATCCATGCTCCAAATGCAAGGGCACCCACATTCATAAAAGAAACTTTACTAAAACTCAAAGAACACATTGCATCTCATACAATAATAGTGGGAGACTTCAACACCCCACTCTCATCAATGGACAGACCATGGAAACAGAAACTAATGAGAAGCACATTTGGCACATGACTTCTGTTAGTTTCACTGCATCTCTCATTAGTTTCGGTTGATATCTAGAGTATATTTCATCCTAAAACTAAAGAATATACCTTCTTCTTAGCACCTCATGGTACCTTCTCAAAAACTGACCATAAAATCTGTCACAAAACAGGCCTCAACAGATACAAGAAGATGAAAATGATCCCATGCATCCTATCGGCTCACCATAGACTAAGGCTGTCTTCAATAGCAACAAAACAACAGAAAGCCCACATACACTGGGAAGACGAACAATGCCAAACTCAATGATAACTTGGGAAAGAAAGAAAGAAAGAAAGAAAGAAAGAAAGAAAGAAAGAAAGAAAGAAAGAAAGAAAGAAAGAAAGAAAGAAAGAAGTTAAAGAGTTTTTAGAATCTAATGAAAAAGAAGGCACAATACACCCAAACTTGTGGGACACAATGAAAGCAGGACTCAGAAAAAATTTCATAGTTTTGAGTGCCTCCACAAAGAAACTGGGGGGAGAATAGTCTAGCAGCTTAACAGCACAGTTTAAAGCTCTAGAACACAAAGCATCAAATACGCATAAGAGGAATAGATGGCAGGAAATAATCAAAGCCAGAGCTGAAATCAACCAAGCAGAAACAAAAAGAACTATACAAAGAATTAAGAAAACCAGGAGCTGGTTCTTTCATAAAAACAGCAAGATAGATAAAACCTTATCCAGACTAACAAGAGGGTATGCCAATTATTAAAAATCAGAAATGAAAAGGAATATATAACAACAGAATCTGAGGAAATTAAAAAAAATCATATCAAACAACAAAAGCTATACTCATCAGAACTGGGAAAACTGGATAAAATTGACAATATTCTAGATAAATACCAAATAACAAAGTTAAATCAGGATCAGATAAACTATCTACACAGTTCCATAACCCCCCAAAAACTGAAGCAGTCATTAAAAGTCTCCCAACCAAAAAGAAGAAAGAGGAGGAGGAGGAGAAGGAGAAGGAGAAGGAGAAGGAGAAGAAGAAGAAGAAGAAGAAGAAGAAGAAGAAGAAGAAGAAGAAGAAGAAGAAGAAGAAGAAGAAGAAGAAGAAGAAGAAGAAGAAACAACAAAACAAAACCAGGACCAGATGGATTTAGTACAGAATTCTATCAGATCTTCAAAGAAGACCTAATACCAATACTCTTCAAATTATTCAACAAAATAGAAACAGAAGTGACACTACCCAATTGGTTCTATGAAGCCACAGTTATTCTGATACCAAATCATACAAAGACCCAACAAAGAAATACAACTTCAGACCAATTTCCCTTATGAATAATGATGCAAAATACTCAATGAAATACTCGCAAGCAGAATCCAAGAACACTTCAAAATGATCATTCACCACAATCAAGTAGGCTTCATTCCAGTGATGCAGGAATGGATCAATATATGGAAATTCATTAATGTAATCCACTACACAAACAAATTCAAAAAATAAAAATACATGATCATTTCATTAGATTATGAAAAATCATTTTACAAAATTCAACATTGCTTCATGTTGAAAGTCTTGGAAAATCAGGAATTCAAGGCCCCTGCCTGAACATAGTAAAAGCAATATACAACAAACCAGTAGCCAACATCAAACTAAATGAAGAGAAACTTGAAGCAATCCCATTAATATCAGGGACTAGACAAGACTGTGCACTCTCTCCCTATCTATTCAATGTAGTATATGAAGTTATAGCTGGAGAAAATAGACAACAAAAGGAAGTTAGTGGTATACAAGTTAGAAAGGCAGAAGTCAAAATATCACGGTTTGCAGATGATATGATAGTATACTTAAGTGATGCCAGAAATCCACCAGGGAACTCCTAGAGCTGGTAATCAACTTCAGCAAAATGATAGGATGAAAAATTAACTCAAACCAATTAATCTCCTTCCTATACTCAAAGGTTAATTGCGCTGAGAAAGAAATTATGGAAACAATGCCCTTCACAATAGGCACAGACAATATAAAATATCTTGGTGTGACTCTAAACAAACAAGTGAAATATCTGTATGACAAGATTTGAAGACTTTGCAAAAAGAAATTGAAGAAGACCTCAGAAGATAGAAAGATATCCCATGCTCATGGCTTGGCAGGGTTAATATACTAAAAATGATCATATTTCCAAAAGCAAGCCACAAGTTCAATGCAATTCCCATTAAAATTCCAACTCAAATCTTCCTAGTGTTAGAAAGAGCCATTCTCAAATTCACTTGGAATAACAAAAAACCCAGGTTAGCAAAAACTATTTTCAAGAATCAAAGAATTTCTGGGGGAGTCAACATGCCTGACCTCAAGCTGTACTACAGAGCAATAGTAATAAAAATTGCATGGTATTGGTACAGTGACATGACTGTAGATTAATGGAATAGAAATGAAGACCCAGAAATGAACCCACACACCTATGGTCATTTGATATTTGAGAAAGGATTTAACATCACCCAGTGGAAAAAAAATACAGCATTTTAAACAAATGATGGTGGTTCAACTGTTGGTCAGCATGTAGAAGAATTCAAATTGATCCATTGTCATCTCTCTGTACAAAACTCAAGTGAAAGTACATTAGGGACCTCCACATAAAACCAGAGACACTGAAACTATTAGAAGAAAAAGTGGGGAAGATCTTTGAACTCATGAAAACAGGTGAAAATTTCCTGAACATAACTCCAATGGCTTATGATCTAAGATCAAGAATTGACAAATGAGACATCACAGATGGCAAAGCTTCTGTAAGGCAAAGGATACTGTCAATAAGACAAACTGGAAACCCATAGATTTGGACAAGATCTTTACCAACCCTACATCTGATAGAGGGCTAATATCCAATATATAGAAAGAACTCAAGAAATTAGACTCTAGGGAAACAAATAACCCTATTTAAAATGTGGTACAGAACTAAGCAAAGACTACTAAACTGAGGAAACTCAATCGGCCAAAAATCACTTAAATGTTCAAAATCATTTGTCCTCAGGAAAATGCAAATTAAAACAACTCTGAGATTTCACCTTACACCAGGCAGAATGGCTAAGATAAAAAAACTCAGGTGGCACCAGATGCTGGCCCAAATGTGTAGAAATAGGAACAAACACTCCTCCATTAGTGGTAGTATTGCAAGCTGGTACAAGCACTCTGTAAATCACTGTGGTGGTTCCTCAGAAAATTGGACATAGTACTACCTGAGGACCCGGCTATTCCACTCCTGGGCATATACCCAGAAGATGCTCCAACCTGTAATAAGGACACATGCTCCACTATGTTCATAGTAGCCATATTTATAATACCCAGAAGCTGGAAACAACCCACATGTCACTCAACAGAGGAATGGATACAGAAATGGGGTATATTTGCACAATGGAATACTACTCAACTATTAATAACAATGACTTCATGAAATTCACAGGCTAAGGGATAGAATTTGGCAATATCATCCTAAGTGAGATAACTCAGTCACAAAAGAACACACATATGAACTCACTGCTAAGTGATACTAGCCATCCATATACAATCAGAAGCCCTGACAGTATTTTGGATGCTTGGAAGTGCTTGCTGAAGGGATCTTGATATGGCTGTCTGAGTGGCTCTCTTCCAGATCCTGATAAATACAGAGGTGGATGCTTGCTGCAAACCATTGGACTAAGAGCAAGGTCCCCAGTGGAGGAGTAGGAGAAGAAACTGAAGGAGCTGAGGAGGTTTGCCTGCCCCATAGAGGGTGCAACTGTGTTTACTGGCCAGAAACCCTAGAGCTCCAAGGGAGTGAACCACCATCCAAAGAGTACATATAGAGGGACCCATGACTCTGGGATCACATATGACAGGGATGGCCTTGTTGGACATCAGTGGGAAGAGAGGCCCTTGGGCCTGAGGGTCTTCGATGCCCTAGGGTAGTTGAATGCCAGGGTAGGAAGACAGGTGTGGGTGTGTGGGTAGGTGAGTTCTCTCATAAAGGCATGGGGAGGGTTGATGGTTTGGGAGTTTCTGAAGGGGAGACCTGGAAAGGGGAAAATATTTGAAATGTAAGTATAAAAATATCCAATAAAAATGACAAAGGAAATAAAGGAAAACTAAGTCTTCATCTCTTACCCCTATCCTCCAAAAATGCTTGCCTTAGTCAACTTTTTACCACAAACTCCAGTTGTAAGTCCTGGCTCTTGGTCCCCAACCAAATTGATTCATTTATATTATATTTTTTAAAGAAATCTGCGGAGATAGGAGTTTTCAGTATATCTCAGCCTGACCCACAGAAGTTTAATGGCTCATCAAAATCATGAATCTTATGTGTATAGGTCTAGCTAAGGGACCATGTACCTGAAATGGTTGATCACCTCTATCTCATTGATATGCTCTAGGAATTTTTTAAAAAGCTCTTTTCAAAGTCAACATGGTAGTCCATGCTGTTGTCATGTTGTTATATGAATAGGTCAACTCTTAATGGAGGAACCTTTTTCTTTCTTAGACTTTACTTAAGAATTCATTTGTTTATGTACATATGTATGGATGTAAGGATAACATGAAGGCCTGAGACCCTGAAGCTATAGTTGCAGGTGTTGTGAGCCACCTGATGAATGTGTCAGAAATCAAACATGGGTCTTCTCCATGATTAGTAGGTGCTCTTAACTGCAGAGGTATCTCTCCATTCCAACATTTTTTTCTTAGTGATATTTTTAGCAGAAATAGAACCATTCTCCATTTTTATCATGCTCCCGTTTTGCCTGTGGGCTTTTTAACATGTCACTTCTCTCTACATTCTAGATAACTTCTCTTATTTTGCCTATAGGCTCTTAAACATGTCAGCTCTTTTCATATAGTATTTCTATCCAATCTCTATTTTTCCCATTGACTTGTCAGCATGTCACCTTTTTACACTCAATTTCTGGAGTCAACTTTCCCCTCTAGTTTGCCTATGGGCTCTTCAACATGTTCTATCTCACCATACAGCAATCCTATTTTTTTTTTCTAGATAACTTTTGACAATAGGACTCAGCAGGATTCAAATGAAATACTGTCTACTCAATACAGGTAGTCTACTTCCATAGTCATGCTCCAATTCTATTACTCCCTCTTTAACAGTTCTTCCAGGCTGTATTTTATACTACATATCACAATTTCTTCAGGATTCTTTAGTGACTTTCACAGTACTTTGTTAATATAAACTATGATTCAAAACATAGACTAAAACATGTATAGTGGTACAAAGATGTGGTATATTTTTCTGTTAAGGTCCATAGCAATGTAACAAGGACAGGCTCCTAAGAGAAACAGCAAAATATACTTGTTTAATCAAACTTTATGTCAAAAGAAAATATTTCAGAAAAACACAAGCAATTGCCTTTTCCAAGTTCTGTTTCCATATAAAATGTCTAGCCACTTAGAAAGTCACATTGTTATTGGAAAATTGGACTATTTATACCCAAGAGCCTACAAATAATAATGTAATTGGGAAATTCAACAAAGACTGTTCTCTTTGTACTCTTTATATAGTATTACTTCCTCTTAGGTGTTGTCTGACTTAGGTGAGTCAGGTTTAGGGATGGAGCCTAGAGCAAGAGAAGGAGCGTGCCCGTGATTCTGAGGATCAGGTTATACTAGTGTTTGTTCATAAACAACCATAAAACAAATAGAAAGTAAATGGGATCTCATTTATTCGCACACTCACTTCACTCACCTCCTGTCTGGCATATGTCCTAGCCTGGCTCCAATGCCTGTGCAGGGAAGGTCCGCAACATTTTCTGTTGTGCTCTGGATCTCAGCTTTGGTCCAGAGTTGGAATCAGTGGCCTCGCTGCGGGGATGAGTTAGTCTCATCGCAAAGAGTCTTTGTAGGCCCCGGGATGTGGGCAAGTTGCAGTTGTCAGACTAGGGTTTTTAAGTCTCTTTCAGCTCAGGCATTCAGCATTACTTTATCTGACATTAGGCCTTATCACCTTCATTCACACACTCCGGGCTTAGATTCCATGGTAACATTTTGCCAATCAAAATTGAGGCGTTAACTCAGGGCATTTACCTTATCACATTTTACACACACACACACACACACACACACACACACACACACACACACACACTGGGCTGGATTACATTTGTCATTTCTTTTATATTGCTTACATTTATTCTTTACAGGTGTATAGTAGCTAGGTTTGAAATTCTCTTTACCCCTGATAATATACAGAGAGGTGAAGGAGGATCACAATTATATGCCCATGTGTTATAGTTTGAAAACAGAAGGCATTTAATTTCTAAGATGGGCCTGAAAGAGGAAATATGTTTTTTATTGCAGAAGAAAGGAAGACAATACACAGGACAATCCAAGTCAGATGGGTTTTTCTTTATTTAATTTAATTTTTTATTTTATGTATATGAGTACTCTGTAGTTGTCTTCAGACACACCAGAAGAGGTCATCAGATCCCATTACAGATGGTGATGAGCTACCATGTGGTCGCTGGGAATTGAACTCAGGAGCTCTGGAAAAGCATTCAGTGCTTTTTAACCACTGAGCCATCTCTCCAGCCCCTAGATGGGATTTCTACTGTGCTTCCATTCAGAGACCAGAAGCTTGCCCTCATTCAATAATTGCCCAAATATTCACTGTTGTTAATTCACTGCAATTGGCTGGAATTCCCAGAATGAAGTACAGACAAGCACTTAGTACTGCTGTTTTCTATACTTACCTCTAAGCTACATTTAAAAGTAAGTTATGGAAATTAAGGTTTATGTTTTAATTATGCCACAATCTTATTGTAAACATGAAGTTGCTTTGGTAGAAGTTTTGTTTTATTTTTTAATATAAAACTCTAGACTGCCACTTTATATGCCCCAGTACAGGGGAACGCCAGGGCCAAGAAGTGGAAGTGGGTGGGTAGGGGAGCAGGGACGGGAGGGGGGAGGGTATAGGGAACTTTCTGGATAACACTTGAAATGTAAATGAAGAAAATATCTAATAAAAGTTGGGAAAAAAAAGAAATTGTTGCTGGGAATTCCTGACATAATATTCCTTTTAATTCTGTTCAGCTCTATACTTACTTTTGAATATGGGCTTTGGAGTGTGCAAAATACAGCTTTGGGTGGTGGTTCTTCGGTTGAATTGTCTATTCACTAGGTATCCTTGTTCTTACTCTCATAGTTAATGTGCTTGCTAGCTCACATACAACCATTTAAACTTATTTATTTGTTTGTTTATTTATTTATTTTGGCCTAACTACAATTATTGTCACAAATAAAT
Source organism: Mus minutoides (assembly GCA_902729485.2). Lineage (NCBI taxonomy): Eukaryota > Metazoa > Chordata > Mammalia > Rodentia > Muridae > Mus > Mus minutoides. The sequence continues at coordinate 1,138,013 of LR753368.1, forward strand.
ATTTCTTTAAAAAAAAAAAAAAACTCTAGACTGCCAAGATATATCCCATTGTATACAAATGCAACAAGCATTCTCTTACAAATTTTTCAGGAATTTTAAGATAGTTACCTTAACACATGAATCAGAAAACCTTAACCAAATGGCACCATCTACAAAATGTTTCTTCATGTTATCCTTCATGTGAAACAATGGAAGCAGACATGACTGTCATATGTTCTGGTTTCTCCTTCTGCTGAATACTATACCTTCAACCCTCTTTCTGTTCTAGTGTCTGTTATATATCATTTGCCCTTGGGCAGTAAACGAAGACTGCCAGAAAGATGTATGTAGATTCTGATGAAAGGATGCATTTTTTGTATCTTGCATGACAGCTTATTATATTTCTGGTCTGCTTGCTTTAAATTCTTCTCCTATACTAATAAATGTCTCCTGATCCAAGTCAAACTTCATGCTGAAGGTTTGAAATACATCCCAAAACATTGGTACTCAGCATGATCTTTAAACTCACCTGGTTCTTCATCCTACCCATTATTAACTATATATCTAGAAGGTTTTCTGAAAAAAGCACAGTCATTTGCCATAAACTTGAACATTTGCCTATAAGCATTAATCTTCCTCATATAGAGGACAATACTATTTGTTTCTGGCTAGTTCTTTTTTCTTAGGCTGATCTACATTTTTTAAAATTTCATATCTGAGAAGAAGTTGGAATATAATTATTTCTACATGATTGTTTCTCTATTTCCAGAACAGGTCACTTTTTTTTAAAATCTAAAATGGAGATAGCAGAACAGGTGTCTTTCTTTGTGCAGTCTTTTAAATAGAAAATACTTTGCCTTATGCATTTTGAAATATATTAGCAGTATTAAGAGTCAAATGCACATAATTGAGCAAGTTTTCTTGTGGTATAGTGGGACATCTTTTGGCTATATGTGATATAGCTGGGTTATGAGGTAGAACTATTGCCAGTTTTCTGAGAAACTGCTAACTATGTTCATAGCAGCTTTATTCTTACTAGCCAAAACTAGAAACAACTTTAATGTCTCTCAACCAAAGAACTAATAAAGAAAATGTGGCACATTCACAATTGGAATACTATACAGATATTAAGGACAAAGATATAATGAATATTTTTCAAACAAATGGATGATACTTCAGAATATCATCCTGAGTGAGATAATCAAGTATCAGAAAGACATATATGGTATATACTAACTTATATCTGAACATTAGTCATAATATGTAGAATAATCATGCTACAATCCACATATTCCCCCCAGGGAAAAAAAAACAGGAAATAAGCAGATCCCAAAGAGAAGTTGTGAATATTACTCATAAGGGAAAACTAAGCAGTCATAGAACATACACGTAGAGAAGGAAACAAGATGGAGGGGGAGGAGAATGGGATAAGGAACAAGTGGGATGGTGATCAGGTATGTGGAGAAAGGGGTCAGGAGAGAGATGGGAGTGAGACTGAAAATCAGTGGAGACATCTCTGGGACTAGTTGGAGGCCTGTGAAGGAAAGATACAGGGAGTTTATGAGGAGTGACACTAGTTGTATATTCCTATCAGAGAGGAATGTACAGAATGAAATGGCAACCTCCCATATATAGGCAAGATTTTCAGAGGACAAATGGGGAACATTAATTCACCCCCAAAAATCTTCAACACAAAATTTGTCTTGCCTAGAAAATATGTAGAGTCAAAGAGGATGCACAGACTGAGGGAACAGCTAACCAATGACTGCCCCAACTTGAGATCCTTCCAATGTAAATATGCCCATCCCTGATACTATTAATGATACTCTGCTATGGTTGCAGACAGGAAGCTAGCATATCTGTCTCCTGAGATCTTTCATCTAGCATCAGATAGAGAAAGATGCAGAGATCCATAACTAAACATCAGGCAAAGTTTGGGGAGCCTTGTGGAAGAGTGGGGAATAGAATTGAGCAAGTTGTAGTAAGTCAAGAACACAACAAGAAGAGCTACAGAGTCAGCTATCCTGGGCCCATAGGGGCTCACATAAACTGGGCCAGCTCACAGGAAATATGCAGGGCCTTGGCATAGGCCCTCTACACATTAGTAGCAAATGTGCAGGTTATAGTTTTCATGGGGATCCCCTATAAAATGGAGCTGTCTTGGTCTATATTCCCAGACATTGGGATTTCCCTACCTGCAATGCCTGGTTGGGCCTCACTGGGGTCAGAATATATCTAGTTCTGTTTGGACTAGATATTCCATGGTGGGTTGGTATCCAAGGGGTGCAAACCCTTATCTGAAGATAAGGGTGGTAATGGGGAAGGGACTTATAAGAATGAGACTGTGAGGAGAGGAGGAATGGGCACTATGATTGGGATATAAAGTTAATAAAAAATAATTCATTGAAAGTATTAAAATGAAAATAAAAGGGAATTGTATAACTATTTGGCTCTGAAGCTAGCTTTTGGACAGGCTCAAACTATGTGCCCTCTGTGAGACAATTTTCAAATAACATTGTGGTATTTACTCAGACATATAATATTCATGATCTCAAGTAATCAAATTCCATTTCATACAGTATGTTGATTTAGAAGGAACACTAAAATGTTAATATAGCTTTAGTATTTCCATTACAAATATTTATAAAATGTTGGTGTATGTTGCTGTGTTAATAATACGATCTTCCATTGTTTAATTTAGATAGTTAGACAAACATTTATACCATATCTTACTCACTAAATTCAGCCAGAAATGTTGATATGACTTTGCTGAATTACAAGCAAGAAAAAGGTTGCTCTCAGAACTAAAATTTTACTCCAGGTTATTTACAGAAACAGTTGAAGACTTGACATAAACATCCAACCTACTTTGAAAAGACAGCTAAGGCTTTGTGTGAAAATGTTCTGTCTTATAGGTTTCACACTTAACACTTTGGTTTATTAAATTTATTCCAATAATTTCTAGCTATTAGACAATTCCATGTAGCAGGTATGACATCTAAAAGCCTATGATATCTACAAAAAAGAAGGCCTCATCTGATAACTCTTCCACCACTTTGGATTTTATGAATATTTCAAGCTACTGATGATGTGGTGTGGGGATGACCAACATCTTTTTCAGAATGCTATTTGTGGATATTCTTAGTAATATTTTTAAAGTCTAGGTAAATTATTGTGCATTATTTATTTCATTCTCTAATGACAATGGGTAGATGGAATGTTAGAGTCAAAACATTTTTCTTACAATTAGTTAAATCCAGCTTATTTGCACATAGAGATGAAGATGGAGAGATAACAAGTCTTTTAAAGTGTAGTGTATTAAAGATCAAAATCAATAACTTGACATTGGACATGTTTCTTCTCTGAAATTTGATTTGTCCAGAAAATAAAACAGACATAGGAATCCACAACTAGGACAAATACTTGTTTGTAATCAAAATTGTGGAAATAATAAGTCGCCTTTCTAGAGAAAAAGAAACGTTATCTTTGATGTTACCTTAAACGTCGTCTATGCATTATCACACACACACACACACACACACACACACACACACACACACACACACAATTATTTTTAAAACTATAATCTGAAGTCAGATTAAAATCAAGAAAGCAGAGTGAGAATACAAATAGACATGTACTTAGAACATCAAGATTTTAGAATAAGAAAGAAACTACAATGACAGCTAGGAAGGACACTAATGGAATACAGTAGTTATTACAGCCTAAATCTGAAAATTCTGTTTCAAATGTGCCTGATCCATATGATGCCCATCAGTCTTACTTTGCAACTGTCTTTGAAAGAAGTATAGAGTAAGGTGTTATCCCAAGGGTATATATGTATATCATTGCTTTTATAAGTTTAAGTTTCTGGTTTTATCACATTCAGGAAGGAAGAAAATTTTTCTTTTATTTGTCAGTAGTGCAAATAAAAGTAGAAATAAAACAAGAAAAAGGAAAATAGTGTGTTGATGACCTAAAGTATTCATATCATTTGCTACTTAATATTAGTGGAATTTCCATGATAAATGATGTGTTTTCTTTATATTTTTTCTTTTTATTTATTCTTCAATTTTTTTTTTTTTTTTTTACAGTCCAGCATTTATCCCCATGACAGTCCACCCTTGAATGTTCCACATCCCACACCACCTCCAGGCCCCACGTCCAAGAGTATGTTCCCACCCACCAACCCCACCATAGCAACCCACTCCCTGGGGCCCTAAGGTGCATCTTCTCTGACTGAGTCTAGACCTGGCATTTCTCTGCTGTATGTGTTGGGGGCCTCATATTAGGTGGTGTATTTTACCCGGTTGGTGGCCCAGTGTCTGACAGATCCAGGGGCTCCAGGTTAGTTGAGACTGCTGGTATTCCCATGGGGACACCCATCTCTGCTGCATCATCCCTATTCAACCAAAAGGGTCAGCAGCTTCTGTCCATCCAATGGGTGTAAATATCTGCATCTGACTCAGCTACTTGTTGGGCCTTTTGGAAGGCACTCATGATAGGTCTCTGTTTATAAGCAACCATAGCATCAGTAACAGTGTCAGACCTTGAGTCTTCCCCCTGTGCTGGATCTCAATTTAGGTATGTCACTGGATATAATTTTCTTCACACTCTTCTCCATTTTTGTTACCGCAGTTCTTAAAGACAGGAACAATTCTGGGTCAGAGAGTATTTGACTGTTGGATTGTAACCCCATCACTCTACATGTTTTCCTGTCTTTCTACTGGAAGTAGACTCTAAAATTTACCTATTTCCTCTGTAAAACATTTCATCTATGGTCCCTCCTTTGAGTCCAAGTGTCTCTCACCTCCCAGGTATCTGGTACATTATGGAGGGTCCACAAACCTACTACCTACTGAGGCTGCTTCTTTCCATTTTTTCTGCTGACCCTCAAGACTTCAGTCCTATTCATACTCAATAGCTTATCATGTTCCCTTCTTTCACTCACTGTCACCTTTCCCACCCAGGCCCCTCCCTTCTTCCTTCCCCCTTTTGTAATTGCTTTATTCTCCCTCCCAAGTAGGATTGAGACATCACTTGGGTCCTTCTGCTTGTTAACCTTGAGTTCTGAGCATTGTATACTGGAAATTCTGCACTTTTTGGCTAATATCCACGTATTAGTGAGTATACACCATGCATATTCTTTTGGGTCTGAGTTACCTCACTCAGCATATTTTCTAGTTCCATCCATTTACCTGCAAAACTCAATATGTCCTCACTCTTAATTCTTGAGTAGTATTCCATTGCATAAATGAACCACATTTTATGTATCCATTCTTTTGTTGTGAGACATCTAGGTATTTTTTTAGCTTTTCCCTATAAAAATAAGGCCAGTGTGAACATAATGGAACACTTGGCCCTGGGGCATGGTGGCTCATCTTTTGGGTATATGAGCAAGAACAGTATAGCTGAGTCTTCAGGTAGAGCATTTTCAGATTTTCTGAGAAACATCCAGATCTATTTCTAGAGTGGTTATATTTTTTTGCAATCCCAAAAGCAATAGAGGGGTGTTCCTCTTTCTCCACACCCTCACCAACACGTACTGTCACCTAAGTTTTGATTTTAGCCATTCTGATTGGTATAAGGTAGAATCTCAGGGACATTATGATTTTCATTTCCCTGATGACCAAGGACTTTGAACAATTCTTTCATTGCTTCTAAGCCATTCAATATTCCTCCGTTGTGAATTCTGTTTAACTCTATACACATTTTATGATTGGGTTGTTTGGTTTTTTTCGTGGTTAGATTCTTTGGTTTTTTATATATTTTGCATATTATACCTTTATCAGATATAAGATTAGTGATTTTTTTTTTTTGCAATCTGTAGGTTGTCAATTTGTCCTATTTTCCTGTTTCATTTGCCATACATAAGCTTTCCAGTTTCATGAAGTGCCATTTATCAGTTCTTGATCTTAGAGCATGAGCCATTGGAGTTGTGTTTAGGAAATTTTTCCCTGGGCCAATGAGTATAAGGATCTTTCCCACTTTCTCTTCTAATAGATTAAGTGTATCTGGTTTTATGTTGAGGTCCGTGATACACTTGGACTTGAGCTTTTTTTCAAGGTGACAAATATGGATCTATATTCATTTTTCTACATACAGACTGCCACTTAGACCAGCACAATTTATTGAAGATGCTTTCTTTTTTCATTACATATTTTTACTTCTTTGTCAAATATCCAGTGCCCTTAAGTGTGTGTGTGTGTTTGTGTGTGTGTGTTTTGTGAGTCTTCAATTCTATTCCATTGATCATCATGTCTGTCTTTGTACCAATACCATGAAGGGTTTATCATTATTGCTCTATAGTATAGCTTGAGCTATAGTGATTCCCCCAGAATTTATTTTATTGTTAAGAGTTATTTTCACAATTCTGGGTTTTGTACTGTTTAAGATGATTTTGAGAATTGCTCTTTCCATGTCTTTGAAGAATTGTGTTAGAATTTTGATGGGGATTGCATTGGATCTGTAGATTGTTTTTGGTAGGTTGTCAATTTTTACTATGTTATTTTTACCAATCTATGAGCATTGAATATCTCTGGATTTTCTGAGATATTAGAATTCTTACTTGAGAGATTTAACATTCTTGTAATAGAGAACATTTGGTTAGAATAACCAAGATATTTTATATAATTTTTGACTATTATAAAGGGAGTTATTTCCCTAATTTATTTTTCAGTTTGTCTATCATTTGTATAAAGGAATGCTACTGATGTATTTGAGTTAATTTTATGTTCAGCCATTTTGCTGAAGTTGTTTATCGTATGTAAAAGTTCTCTATTAGAATTTTTGGGGTTGCTTATATATACTATCAAAACGTCTACAAATAGTGATACATTTAATTCTTCTTTGCCAATTTGTATGCCCTTGATTTCTTTTTGTTGTCTTATTGTTGTAGCTAGAACTTTGATTTATATATTGAATAGATATGGGGTGAGTAGGGATCCTTGTCTTGTCCCTGATTTTAGTGGGGTTTCTTCAAGTATTTCTCTATTTAATTCGATACTGACTATTGGATTGCTATAAATTGCATTTACTATATTTATGTATGGGATTGGATTTTCTGATCTTTCTAGTACTTTTAACATGAAGGTGTTGTATTTTTTTTAAATGCGTTTTCAGTGTCTAAGAAGATGATCATGTAAATTTACTCCTTGAGTTTGTTTTTATAGTGGACTACATTAATAGATTTTCATATGTTGAACAAACCTTCAATCCCTGGGAGTAAGACTTCCTTATAGTAGTGTATGATGATTTTGATGTGATCTTGGATTCGGTTTGCAAGAATTTTATTGAGTAATTTTCCATGAATACTCATGAGCAAATTTGTTTGAAGTTAAATTTTTTGTCATTGTGTGGTTTAGGTATCAGAGTAATTGTGATTTCACAGAATGAATTAAGTAGTTTTCTTGATTTTCTCTTTTATGGAAGAGTTTGAGGGAAATTGGTATTAGGTCTTCTTTGAAGGTCTGCTAGAATTCTGCACTACAGCCATCTGGTCCTGGATTTACTTTAGTTGGAAGGTTTGAAATGACTTTTACTTCCTTTGGGAATATAAGATAATTGAGATAATCTGCTTTCAATTTTATTTTGGTATGAGGCATCTGTCTAGAAAATCATTTGCTTTACCTAGATTTCCCTGTTATTATTATTATTATTATTATTATTATTATTATTATTATTATAGGGTTTTATAGTGGGATCTGATGATTTTTTGAATGTTCTCAATTTCTGTGGTTATGTCTCCCTTGTCATTTTTGATTTTCTTAATTTGTATATTGTCTCTGTGCCCTTTATTTAGTTTGGGATTTATCTGTCTTGTTCTTCCAAAGAACCAGCTTTTGGTTGTGCTGATTCTTTGTATTGTTTTCTTTGTTTCTATTTGGTTGATTTCGACCATGAATTTGACTATTTCCTGCCTTTTACTCCTCTTGGGTGAGTTTGCTTCTTTTTGTTCTAGAGCTCTCAGGTGTGTTGTTACATTGTTAATATAAGATTTCTTTAACAGTTTCCTTATCAGTTTATTTAGTGCTATGAACTTTCCTCTTATTACTCATTTCATTGTATCCCATAAGTTTGAGTATGAAGTGTTCTCGATTTCATTTACTTGAAGAAAGTGTTTAATTTAATTTCTTAATTTCTTTCCTGACCAAGTTATCATTGAGTACAGAGTTGTTCACTTGCCATCAGTATGTGGGTTTTCTGTTGTTTTTGTCTATTTGATGACCAGCCTTGGGCCATTGTGATCTGATGTTATGCATAGGCTTATTTCAGTCTTATTGTTTCTGTTGAGGCTTCTTTTGTGGCTGTTTATATGGTCAGTTTTGTAGAAGGTACTATGAGGTGCTGAGAAGAAAGTATATTCTTTTTTTTAGGAGATATTCTGGAGATATCTTTTAAATCCATTTGGTTCATAAGCTCTATTAGTTTTACTGTGTCTTGTTTAATTTCTGTCTCAATGACCTGTGAATTAGTGAGAGGGTGGTATTAAGTCTCCCAATATTATTGTGTAGGGTTCAATGAGTGTTTTGATCTTTACTAAAGTTTCTTGGATGAATGTGGGTGTCCTTGCATTTAGGGCATAGATATTCAGGATTGAGACTTTATCTTGATGAACTTTCCCCTTGCTGGATAGGAAGTGTTACTTTTCATCTCAATTGCTATCTTTTGGTTGATTGTCTATTTCATTGAATATTAGGATAACAACTCCAGCTTGTTTCTTGGGACTATTTGTTTTGAAGCCTTTTTTCCAGCCTTCTACTCTGAAGTAGTGTCTGTCTTTGTTATTGGAGTGTGTTTCTTTTATGCATCAAAACTTTGGATTCTTTTTGTTTATCCAGTAAGTTAGCTCATGTCTTTTTATAGGTGAGTTGAATCTATTTGTATTGAGAGGTATTAAAGACAGATTATTAGCTCCTATTACATTTTTTAAGGAGGCATTATGTGCATGTGATCCCCTCTTTTCACATTGTTGTAATATGACAAATATCTTGTTTTGTCTTTGGTGTTGGTACCCTCCTTGTGTTGGAATTTTTCTTCTAGAATCCTCTAAATGGCTGGTTTGTTAGTATATATTGTTTGAATTTGTTTTTTGTCCTGGAATATGATGGTTTCTCCATCCATATTGATTGAGAGTTTTGCTGAGTATAAGAGCCTGTATTGGCATTTGTGTTTTCTTAGAGTCTGCATGACCTCTAACCAGGCTCTTCTGCCTTTTAGTGTCTCTGTTTAGAAGTCTGGTGGAATTCTGATTGATTTGCCTTTACACCTTTGTTACTTGGTCCTTTTCCTTTGCAGCTTTTAATAGTTTTTCTTCATTCTGTGCATTTACTCTTCTGATTGTTATTTGACAAGATAGTTTTCTTTTTTGGTTCAATTTATTTGGTCTTCTATAGGTTTCTTTTGCATGTATGGCCACTTCTTTCTTTAGGTTGGGGAAGTTTTCTTCTATGATTTTGTTGAAGACATTTTTATGTCCTTTGAGCTGGGTATCTTTGATTTCCTCTGTTTCTGTTATTCTTAGCTTTGGTCTTTTTAGTGTGTCCTGGATTTCCTGGGTGTTTTAGTGTTAGAAGGTTTTTTTTTTTTATGTTTTGAATTTTATTTGATAGTTGAGTCAGTATCTTCTAAGGTATCTTCTACCCCTGATATTCTCTTTTTCTCTTGTATTCTGTTGGTGATGCTTACAACTGTAAATCCTGACCTCTTTCCTAGGTTTTCTCCATTTGTGCTTTCTTTATTGTTTCTACTTGCACCTTTAGGTCATGGACTGCTTTGTTTAATCCCTTCACCTGTTTGATAGTGTTTTTCAGTATTTCCTTAGAGGATGTATTTGTTTCCTCTTTAAGAGCTTCTACCTGTTTACCTATGTTATCCTATATTACTTACATTGAGTTATTTATATCCTCTTTAAAGAACTCTACATTATCTTCATGAAATATGATTTTAGATCATCTCCCTAATTTTCAAGTATGTTACTGTATCCAGGGTTTGCTGTGTTGGGAGAAGTGGGTTCTGTTGATGCCAAAGTATATTGGCTTCTGTTAGTTATGGTCTTGAGCTTGCCTCTTGCCATCTGGTTATCCCTGGTGTTTGCTGGTGTGGGTGCCTCTGTCTAGAGCTGCCTCTTCTGTCCCTGTGTTGCTTCAGGTCTCCTGGTAGGCGTGTAGCCCTGGCTGTAGGAAACCTCCTGTGGAGACTTCAGACTCTAGGGTCTTCAGAAGGGCAGAAAAGCTGCTGATCTGTTGCCCTGGCTGCATCAGATATCCTGGGAGACCATCATACTGTTTTTTTCTTCAGAGGACCAGTCAAGTTTTTGTCCTGTGGGAAGCTGTTTTCTGGGGATGCAGGGGAGGGGGGCATGAATGGACTAGGGTTTCTTTTCCCCAATGTGCAGCAGAACTCTAGAGAGACTTTCAGTCTGTTGGGTCAGTTGTACTTCATACAGTGGATGCCCTGGGAAGTCTTCAGACTGGTGTGCTGATTGCCCTGTTGCCTTGTGTGCAGAACTCCTGGGATGCCTCATGCTGTGATGTCAGTTGCCATGTATGCAGCAGATCTCCTAGGATACCTGTAGGCTGTGGTGCCTTCAGGGTAGTGGACTAGCAGGCAGTTTTTCACAGCAGAAGGTACCAGCCAGAAGGGCTAATATTTTCTTAAAATAGAATTGCTAAGTTGAAACCTTAACTATGACAGTGGCTATCATTAGATGTGAACAGAAAGATAAATTTAAGTCTTATGAATCTTCAATATATCCGACTCAGTATAATGATTCTACTTATAAATAATTTTTCTTTATTTGACTTGTGAGTAGATGACAATGTCACTATTATATATTTTCTTAAAATATTATGAAATGTTTATAAAAACAATGTAGAGATATAGGAGGGTTTATAATAATGCTTAATTCTATACTGATTATGCACTTATACTTTAAAAATCTAAGATATGGGTTTGGAGGGATGGCTCAGAAATTAAGAGTACTTGAGTACTTGCTGTTCTTGGAAAGGACCAAGTTTGGCTTCCAGCACATGTACTGATTGAAGTACCATGGAACCAACAACCTCTAACTCAAATTCCTAGGAATCTGAAACCCTCTACTGTATCATGGGTACATGGGTAAACATATGGATATATGGATGTGATATGTAGATATATATGCATATGTTGTCAGGAATATATATATATATATAAATAATATATATATATATATATTATTTATATATATTATAAATAATATAATATATAAATTATATATATATATATATATATATATATATATATATATATATATATATATAAAACAAACAAACAAAAAACCCGGCATGCTCCCATGTTTGTGCCTCTGCCCAAGCAGCTTGGTCTGCCATGCACTGTTGAGCAATGGCTGACCTGTTTTTATCTCATGGAGACTCTCTGGCTGGGAGCTCCCGAAAAATCTCCATCTAGCTCCCTAAGTTCCCACTGGAGGGTTTCTACCATGCCAAAACCCATGCTTTAAATCCCCCAGGGCCTTTTTGGTACACCTCAAGATGACCCACACTTTGCTGCCATACCTTTCTCTCTAGGACCTAGATGAGCTGCAACATGAAGGAAAACACAACACAACCTTAGTTCAGAAATGATGGTAACTCAATTGCCAGGTGCTGTAACTAAAATCCTAATCTCTTGTAAGCCTTACTAAATCTAAATCCTCCAATGGTGAATTCTGACAGATCTTACACTGAAACTGGGAGACACTTATAGCTACATTTTGTCCTCATGTTATCCCTGTCCAAAAAACCTAACACTCTCCAGCTTCCTCTCTTCCTTTGTCCAAATTGGAAGTCCCACATATTCACCCAGAGGTTGGCTCCTTTATTCATTAGGGGATTGGTTCACAAGAAGTCACCTGAGTATGATTCACTCCTTACATGCTGCCCTTCCCAGGTTAGCTGAATTAGCATCAACAAACAGTACCAGTCCCAACCACAATTCACATACTCATGAAATAAAAAGCAAATAAATCTATAAAAGAAATCCAAATATAAAATATTCTGAAACAAAACTAGTTGATCCTGAATACAATGTCACAGTGTAAATATAGCTATATTGTCTTAAATAATACATTATAATTGAAATAATCATGTGTACAATCCACTGTGCTGTAATACATACTTAACTAGATAAGGGACATCTATCTAAGATGTCTCTCTATATAAATTAAGAATTCAACAATCTAGAGATACCAATGTCCACACAGATTTTTAAATTAAAAATATTCAATTTAGACTGTGTGTTCACTCATTCTTCTCTTTTAATTTAATATGAATTATTATTAGTTCTTTAGAAAAAATGTAGCACAGTGTGTTTTGATCACTAAAATTACCACTTCTCCCATATCCACTCTTTCTTTTGTATACACATAACTTTGTCTTCTCTTTTTCTTTACCAATCATTTTAAGTTTATATGAATCAAATATGTTTGGATGAATGGACTTACAATAGAGTGTGGTCAACTTACTAAGAGTGACATTCTTAAAAAAACAACCAACATTTCCTCTTCCAAAGTCTATGAGTTGTCAATAGTTCCTTAGCTGTGTGGTACAAATCTGTCTATCTTCTCTCCATGCTAAAATTTAATTTATATTGAGTTTGCATGTATGTATGTATGTTTTACAGCAGTGTTAGTTCATATAGTTCATGAAGCTATTTGGTGTGTCCAGAAGATATTCTATCCTTTTAGACACTGGCCAATTTTGACCTTATTTCTGCTCATTCTTTTTACAAGGACCCTTGAGCCTTTAGGGTAGGAGATGTGATATATGTGTTCCATTTAAGGAAGGATATTCCATAGTAATAGTTTTTTCTGCACTTTGGCCAGGTGTGGGTCTTCATGTATATTGCAAATAGACAATTCTGCAATCAGGGATGAGAGATAAATTAATCTGTGGGTACAATAGTAATTCTTTAGGAGTCAGTTTAATACTGTATTTACTTATTTCTCTAAGTCCATGGCCTTTCTAGCCAGAAGATTTTTGTTAGGTACAGTAGTGTTAGGTACAGGTTTCATGTTGTAGGCAGGAATTTAATCAAATCAGAAAGGTTTTGGTTACAGACATGATTGTCATGCCACTATTGCCCCAAGGGGCTTGTTTTTCCAGTGCAGTCATTATTGTAGTTATCAGAGCTCCCAGTTGGAAAAGACTGGTAATAACCTTTGTGTTCTGCAAGTTCTTCATAGCACCTTCCATTAATATAACAGCTAGCCAGAAGGGTTGAAGTTTCCAGATAAATACCAGATTTATATCCCCATACTGTATGATTCAGGTATATGACATTTTCAGCCATAAGGTCTTTCATTTAAGTTCTGGAGGGTAAGTAAGACTATTGACAATGTTTTGTCATGTCTTAGGGTCTCACTGCACAACCAATCCAAGGCAGATGTCCTATTCCTTGCACTTGGCTTTTTATTTGTTAGGCTGGACCTTCCAAATCAAGGTTTTTCTAGATATTAATGTTAAATGTTGTCTGCTTGAAAGCACCGTGAGACAGATGTTGTTATCATGAATCATTTGCTGATACCTCATATTTTACTATTACTTCACTAAATAAAAATAAGTAGAACCCAGCACTCAGGAGGCAGAGGCAGGCAGATTTCTGAATTTGAGGCCAGCCTGGTGTACAAAATGAGTTTCAAGATAGCCAGGGCTACACAGAGAAACCCTGTCTCAAAAAAACAACAAAACAAAACATAAAAAAATAAGTAGAACATATCCCAAATTTGATTTTTGTCTCCATATGTTTAAATTGATCTATTTATATCCAGTCATAAGTGTTAGGGATCAACTAGCTTAACTCCTAATATAGCAAAGAGATAATATATCATCATCTGCACATGTCTCAGGGCATCATATTTTTATGTTATCTCTCATCAAAACAGAAACATACATATTATAAACAGAATATTAGTCTGTATTTACATTTTTATTTTTAATATTTATGTAATTCATAGAATATTTATTTTTTCTGATTGTCTTGTCATGTCAGACAAAAGCTTGGGATTAATATTCTTCCAGGTTGTAAAATTTTACTTATGAATATTGAAAATAACAGTTCACTATAAATAGAACCTGATGGTTCACTACAGAGCAAACCAAAGGATTTTCTCTTTTTTCATAGGCTTTCAAGAATTTTAAAGTCTGTGTGCTTGGAAAGATACTTTGCAAGTAAAGTAAAAAGAAAAATGTTTATGATGCTCTTTAATTTATTGAAAAAACATATAAATATATTTTATCCATAAATTAAAACAGGATTTTAAAATGATTATCAAAATTATTATAAACATTCAACAATGGTGTTATAAACTAAGAATCCAAGCAATTGGCCAATTTTTGTTTATTCAAAATCTGTGGAAAGAATGCTACTTCTAGGAATACAAGCAATTTGCTAATTTTTCTTTATTCATAATCTGTGGAAAGAATGCTACTTCTTTGGGCCCCAGGATGATTTTTTCATGAATAAGATAAAGTTAAATCAGGACAAGTGTTTGAATATATACCTGTAAAGCTAATATTTGTGATGCAGTAATAAAATTAATGGCAATGGTCTCAGCTGACTAGGCATTTTAAGGTCCTTATTTAAAGTACATAAAAGGTGCAAAGCAGCTAAGAATTTTGAAAAAGGCCACACAAAAGTAGAAACTAACCATGCTACAGAGGGCTGGCTACTTATGCAAGAAGACCACCTTTTAGGGCGTTCAGGAGGAAGAGGAATTTGCTACTAGGGTCAGGATTGGTACATTTTTCTGTCTTGATTAACAGGTTTCACTTATGTAAGCCTTTCTTCACTGTGCATGTTCTTTTTAATTTTTAGTATGATTGCAATATGATTCATGCCTGTGCACAATCATAAAATAGCATAAAGGGTTTTTTACTAACGTCAATCTGAGACAATTTTTTTTATTGCCATGCATTCTCATGAGTTCAAACCAAAGAGGCTCTTTTTATGTAATACCTATTTATTTTCTGAGTCATATTTTAATAGTAAATAAACATAAAATGGCATTAATAGCATATAGGAGCTATAGCTCAGAGTACGTGGTTATAAATAAAATAGAAACAAATAGAACAGTAGAACAACAAAACAATCAATAAATAGAACTTATTCTTTGAAAGAGAAATAAGATAGACAAACCTGTAGCCAAACTAACTGAAAGAGATAGACAAAAAATAATATCTATATTAGTGTAATCAAAGAGATATGAAAAGGGGAGCATAACAAGAGATACCAAGAAAATTTGAAGAATAATTAGGTCTTACTTCAAAACCTATATTTCACAAAATTTAAAAGTTTAAAAGAAATAGATGGTTTTTCACAATAGATATCACTTATGAACAATGTTAAATCAAAATCAGATAAAGAATCTAAATAGACCTATAACCTGTAAGTGAGTAGAAGCAGTAACTTAAAAGTCTCCCAATCAAATAAATAAATAAATAAATAAATAAATAAATAAATAAATAAAATGATTTTTACACAGAATCCTACCAAACTTTCAAAGAAGATCTAACAACACCACCAGTTAAAATATTTTACAAATAAAACAGAAGGATAGTTGTTAAACTCATATTAGTCCCCAATTACCCTGATATCTAAACCATGCTAAAACTCAATAATATAAGAGATTTTAAAAACAATTTCTCTCATTAACTTTGATGCAATATATATGAGATGATATAACCTCATATGCTAAAAGAAAACCAAGATATCTAAAAAAAATGCACTTTTGATACTGTCACAATCATTGATTTCAAGCTTTACTATACTACAAAGCAGTAGTAATAGAAATCACATAGTGTTGGTGTAAAAAGAGACAGGTTGACCAGTAGAATTTAACCAAAGACCTAGACACACCTATTTATATTTTCTTTCTGATTTAAAGAAAAGAAAAAATTATACAATAATAAAAACATAATCATCAACAAATCATACTTGTCTAACTGAATGTCTACATATAGAAGTTTGCAAACAGATCCATATATATCGACCTGAAAAAACTTAAGTAGAAGTAGATAGAAGACTTCAATATGAAACAATGTACATGGAAACTAACAGAAGACAAAGTAGGAAATAGCCTTCAATGCACAGGAGACTTTTATCTGGTCAGAGCTCTTATAGCACAAGCACTAATATAAAAAATTTCTCTATAATGGAAAAAGATATTCACCAGTCTTAAATCTGACAGAGCACTGATACAAAATGTATAAGGAACTCAAGAGAGTAGACATCAACTACCCAAATATTCAAAATAAAAAATGGAGTACAGACATAAACATAGAATTCTCAAAAGAGAAATCTGAAATGAGAAAGAAACACTTAAAGAAATATTCAATATCCTTACCCATCAGGGAAATGAAAATTACAATGACCTTAAGATTCCTTCTTACACCTGTCAGTATGGTTGAGAGCAAAGACACAAGGGATAACTCCTTCTGGCAATGTTTTGGAACCAGGGAGTACTGGTGGGAGTACAAACTTGTACATCTTTGGAAATCATTAGGACAATTTCTCTGAAAACTGGGAATACATGGGAAAAAGAAGCTATAGAACTCTTGAGCACATATTGAAAGTATACTCCATCATACTTTAAGAACTACACTGTCCTCAGTTTTGTTCATAAAAACTGTATGTGCCATAGCTGTAAACTGGAAACAGCCTAGATGTCCCTCAACTGAAAGATAGTTGAAAAAAACATGGTGCTTTTATACTAGTTTTTACTATTAAAAACAGTGACATTATAAAAGTTGCAGGCAAATGAATGGAGCTATAAAAGATAATCCTGAGTGATGTAACACAGATGCCAAAAGACAAACATGGTATGCATTCACATATAAGTGGATATTAGCTGTAAAATAAAAGAGAAATATGCCAAAATCTATATACAAAAGAAGTTAAGTAACAAGAAGAGCTCAAGGGGCAAGTGTGTATATCTCACTGAGAAGGTTATCTAGACTACAGATCAGGGGTAGATGGAGGGAAAGGAATGGATTAGTGGGGGGTGGGCATAATACAGGAAGGATTAGGTGGTAGGAGTACAGATGGGGAAAGTACTGAGGAGACAACTGGAATAGGGGATGGTCACTCCTCAAAAATGAGGTTGAAGCCTAGGGCAATGGAAAGTCACAAAGTCTATGAGGGTGACCTTTGTTAAGACTCCCAGGAATGGGGAATAATATGTAGCCTGAACCTATCATCTCCTGTAACCAGGCAAGACTTCCAATAGGGATATTGGGACAACAACCTAGACACAATAGAGTTGATCTACAAATTTTCCTGCCTAAAATATGTGCTGGGGTAAAGATGAAACAGAAATTGAAGGATTGCCCAACTAGTTCCTAGTTCAGCTTCAGATCTATGCCATAAGAGAAAGCCCACTCTGATATTGTTAATGATATTTTGCTATACATGCAGATGGGAGCACAGCATGACCATCATCAGATAGGGAAGAGACACTTGTGCAGCCACACATTCTGCAGAAGTGGGGGCAGAAAGGAGTGTACAAGCCAGAGTGGTTGAGGAAACCTACAGAATCAACTAACCTTTACCCATGGTGGTCAGAGATTTAACTGCCAATCAGTGAGCATGCACTGAAATAACCTAGGTCCTTTGTACACTTATACATATGTTTGGTCTTCATATGGGTCTAATGAAAGCTGGAGCAGATGATGTCTGTGATTTTGTTGCCTGGCTTTGGGACACTTTCCCCTTATTAGGATGTCTTACCTAGGAGAATATGGGCCCAGTCTTTCTGCTGCTTGATATGACAAGGCTCATTGCTATCTATGGGAGGCCTCCTGTTTCTTAAGAGAAACAGAGTAGTGGATGGTGAGGCTGAGCTCTAGTTGGGGGAAGGGTTGGGAGGAGATGAGCAAGGGAATAATGTGATTGTGATATAATTGATTAATTTACAAAATCTAGAACTTAACAGTGATTTATCTTGACTTCGAAGTAACAGTTTATAACTAAAATTTATATTGGTATAATAAAAGCCATTTATGCCTTTTGTGAGAAAACACCCTGGAGGTCAATTTTACCATCAATAGAAATTACACTTTCAACTTTTTACTTATAATTTTTTAGTTTGTGCTTTTATGAATTTGTATATTTCAGCTTTTCAGGTGCCCCTGGAGGTCAGAATAGATGTTGGATCACTTGGAACTAGAGTTACAAGCAGTAATAATTAGCAGTTTTGTTTGGGTAATAAGAACTTAACCTAGTTCCTTTTCAATAGCAGTAAGCACTCTTCACAGAGAAGCCATTCATTCAACCTGGAGGAAATTTATTCTTGCTAAACAGAGGTTGGAATCTATTATTATAAGTTGTTATGGACATTGTAGTAGCTATATATCATTGGTTTATTTTATTATAACTAACCCTATGAATCAATAAAGCACTCTAACATTGTGAACCACTGTATATCAGTTAACATTTCTTTTCCTCCTTTGGTGTACTTGTTCAGGTGTTCCTTCAACTGTTCTTTTGTGGAACTCTCTGACAGTTTTCCCTCTCTGTTATAGGAAATAGTAGCTTTGCTACTTGTCTAATTCCACAATGTTATTTTGTCCAGGAACTCATATGTGCTTTCATAGTTTTAAATCTTAGTAAAATTCTACATTATAAGTCACATGTAAAAAAGAGAATGGTTGAACAATAACTTAATTGTCTTGATTATTTTTATTCAGATCTTTTCAGTATCAAACAATTTGTTTTAACCTTAGAAGTAGTGATTCCCTTGACTGCAGAGATAATTTTTGAAGTGTTTTTATATAACTTATATTCAACATAGTGCAAGGAATTGGCATTATCCTGGTATGCATATTAATTATTCATATGAAAATGAAGATTATAGGCTCCTGCTCCACTGAAATATCTAACTGGACACTTTTTTTAGTGTAATATATTTCTTCTATATTTATTTTATAATTCCTTTATATAATATTATATGTTTACACAAATAAATATCTAATCATATTAAAATCTTCACTTTTAGCCAAAGCAATTATGAATATGAAGAGAAGAATGTTAATATAAAATAATTATGCTTTATGGTTCATTTTTAGTCTAAATATATGCAACCATACTATAGGCCTGTTGGATGTTCTTTTCACAAACTGTGTATTTTTTTGTAACTAAACATTTTTATTAGATGAATAACATTTATTTTAAAATAAATAACTCAGTATTGACAATTTTGTCATCAAAATAATTTATAATACTTAAATGCCTCTTAAATATACATGATATCTTCAGAAGCTAAAAGTAATATGCACTCATGTAGTTTTTAAAATATATTTGGAACATTAAACATGACAGAAGGAGAAAATAATCTCTTTTGAAGTTCTCTATGAAAGGAAATTGTGACAAGTTACTGATTAGTCAGAACTGTTCTGTGTCAAAGGGAGAATATACAGCATAATGGTGGCTTCATAGACTAAATTGTGTAGTGTTACTTCTATTTCTATTTTGTGGGATAGTTTGATCAGTATTAGTGTTAATTCTTCATTGAAGGTCTGATGGAATTCTGCATAAATCCATCTGTTCTTGGGATTTTTTTTTTTTTTTGTTGAGAGATATTTAATAACTGCTTCCATTTCTTTAGGGATTATGGACCTGTTTAGATGGTTTTTCTAATCCTGATTTAACTTTGGTATTTGGTATCTGTCAAGAAAATTGTCCATTTCACCCAGATTTTTTGAGTTTTGTTGAATATAGGCATTTGTAGTAGGATTTGATCATTTTTTTGAATGTCCTCAGGTTCTGTTGTTATATATTCCTTTTCATTTCTGATTTTGTTAATTTGAATATTGTTACTGTGCCCTCTGGTTAGGCTGCATAAAGGTTTATCTATTTTGTTGATTTTTCACAAAGAACCAGCTCCTGGTTATCTTGATTCTTTGTATAGTTCTTTTTGATTCCTCTTGGTTGATTTCAGCCCTGAGTTTGATTATTTCCTGTCATCTACTCCTCTTGTGTGTAGTTGTTTCTTTTTGTTCTAGAGCTTACAAGTGTGCTGTAAAGCTGCTGGTGTATACTCTCTCCAGGTATTTTTGGAGACATGAGGAACTATGAGTTTTCCTCTTCCCACTGCTTTCTTTGTGTCCCTTACATTTGGGTATGTTGTATCTTCAAAGTCATTAATTTTTTTTTCCAATTTTTTATTAGATATTTTCTTCATTTACATTTCAAATGCTATCCGGAAAGTCCCCTATACCCTTCCCCATCCCCTGCCCTGCTCCCCTACCCACACACTCCCATTTCTTGGCCTTGGCATTCCCCTGTACTGGGGCATGCAAAGTTTGCAAGACCAAGGGGCCTCTCTTCCCAATGATGGCCAAGTAGACCATCTTCTGCTATATATGCAGCTAGAGACATGAGCTCTAGGGGTACTAGTTAGTTCATAATGTTGAGCCTCTAGGGTTGGAGACTCCTATAGCTTCTTGGGTACTTTCTCTAGCTCCTCCATTGGGAACACTGTGTTCCATCCAATAGCTGACTGTGAGCATCCACTTCTTTGTTTGCCAGGCACTGGCATAGCCTCACAGGAGACAGCTCTATCAGGGCCCTTTCAGCAATATCTTGCTGGCATATGCAATAGTGTCTGGGTTTGACACTTGGTGGCTGATTTGGGATGGATCCCCAGCTGCAGCACTCACTGGTTGGTCCATCCTTTTGTCTCAGCTCCACACTTGATCTTTGTAACTCCTTCCTATTGTGTTTTGTTCCTGATTCTAAGAAGGGGCAAAGTGTCCACACTTTGGTCTTCATTCTTCTTGAGTTACATGTGTTTTGCTAATTGTATCTAGGGTATTCTAAGTTTCTTGGCTAATATCCACTTATCAGTGAGTACATGTTATGTGAGTTCTTTTGTGATTGGGTTACCTCACTCAGGATGATACCCTCCTGATCCATCCATTTGCCTAGGAATTTCATAAATTCATTGCTTTTAATAGCTGAGTAGTACTCCATTGTGTAAATGTACCACATTTTCTGTATCCATTCCTCTGTTGAGGGACACCTGGGTTCTTTCCAGCTTCTGGATATTATAAATAAGGCTGCTATGAACATAGTGGAACATGTGTCCTTATTACCAGTTGGAACATCTTCTGGATATATGCCCAGGAGAGATATTGTTGGATCCTCCGGTAGTACTATGTCCAATTTTCTGAGGAACCATCAGACTGATTTCCAGAGTGGTTGTACAAGCTTGCAATCCCACCAACAATGGAGGAGTGTTCCTCTTTCTCCTCATCCTCACCAGCATCTGCTGTCACCTGAATTTTTGATCTTAGCTATTCTGAATGGTGTCAGGTAGAATCTCAGGGTAGTTTTGATTTGCAGTTCCTTGATGATTAAGGATGTTGAACATTTTTTCAGAAGCTTCTCATCCATTTGGTATTCCTCAGTTGAGTATCTTTTCCCTTCAGAAGCTCAAGGTCACTAAATTCTAAAAATTATTTATTCACTTTCTTTATTTCTTCCTTGACCAAGTTATCATTGAGACATTGATGAACTGTGTATTTTAAGCTTTTCACTTAAAGTGTATTTTCATCACACTTGAGCATTTTCTATTTATATCTATTGATTTTCCCCTTAGGCAATATTAAGGAAACACAATAGGAATCTAAAGGTGTTATAGAGTTCACTTAATGTCCTCCATCCCAAAGAACCTCTTCTCCAGTGTTTGAGTTTCACTGATAGAAAAGGATAAATGGGTCAAGGTAAAGGTAGAAGAGTATTCATTAAAAGCAGGCATCTCCAAATCTTTCAAATCTATAAAAAGGCACTCTCTGAAGCAGAGGAAGAGGTGAAACATAACTTGTATTGTGGAATTGACACATCATCTCATTCGTTGCCAGTTGTCTCAGACCACTAATCTTTAAGAAAGGGGTTGACAGTTGTATTTGCTTTAGCTTAGTAATATGAAACCCTTCTATGATAATTATCAAACTGAAGTGAAGGATAATCTTTGTCTTTATCTGACTGGATTTATATCTAATTGCTAATAGAAGAAAACTCTTCTTTGGCACTATCATTTCTACCAGTATACTATCTGGTCTGGTTTTAGAACTCCATTTTTTTAATTCTTCTATCATAACTTGCACTTCAAAGATTACTTTTAGATATTTAATATAAAAATAGGGTAGAAATTTATTTACATGAAAAACATTTTCTCTGAAAGAAAACGTAAAGGCCAAAGATCAACAAATATCTCGTCTGAAATTCTAAGTATAAGAAAGCACCCACTTTACTCATATAGAACTTTCCTGTCTGCATCCTCTTAACTAGATAATAAGGAACAGTATGTTAAGGAAAATAATTCTCATGTTCACAAAACACAAAAGATTACTATTAGGATATCAAAATTTTTATTTTATGATGAAATTTCACATAAAGACAATTTTTAATTCAGAAAGCCAATAAAGAAAAAGACAGCACAAAAATAATTTTAAAAATAAGGACTTAGCAGAAAACATTATCTCTTCTGGCTTCTTGTTCAGTATTTCTTACATGATCCTTGAAGTGTATTTTTCTCTGAGAGGTCATCCTTTGTTTTCATTACAAGGTTATTGTGATTAAATGAGACTATCCCCATAAGCTTATGTACATGATTATTTGATCTCTAGTTAGTAGAGCTATTCATGGAGGTCTATATATGTGTGAACTTGCTGGAGATAATATGTCAAAGGGTGTCAGATTTGAAGTATCAAAGCCTAGTATCATGTACAGTGCTTTTTCTCAGCTTCATGTGTGCTGCTTCTGCATTAGAAAAGTTACTGATAAAATGCCATTCCAGGGTGACGTTATTTCAACATTTGAGGGTTTTCTTCTTTCAACCATTCTTAGATGACCTACTTAACATTATACTATAGCACCTAATCAAGAGGTAAGCAAGCCACATGAGTGTGACTTTTTGATGAACTAGTTCTTATGAAATAATGAACGTTCCTTTGATTTCAAATATCAGATATTTTCTACATTTATCTCACATTGAGTCATTTACTTGCTCTTCATTTGGAGTATTACAAATTATTATTCAAGGAGGCTTATGTCTATTATCACCTGTCCTCACACACATGCACACATGTACACATGCACACACATGCACACACACACACACACACACACACACACACACACACACACATACACACACACATCATAGTGCTTCACAGCACATGAGATCAGACTAGCATCCTTGTTTTAATCATCATGAGGCTTTAGCCTTGTTGCACCAAACTCAGCTAATATTCTGTGGCTATATATTATCACAGAACACACATTCTAGTATTTTTCTAAGATGATTTTAATTAATATTTTTTCATATGTTTGGATTTTGTTGCAAAAATTTATACCATGAGTTAAAAATTAAGCAAGTAAGTTTTACAACCTTATACTAATTCAGTGAGTTTCTAAACTCCAAGAAGATTACTAAGCCAGATGGTCAAAATTCATGTTACTTTAATTTCCATCGTTGGTAGAAGAAAGATGAAGAAAGTAGAAGGGAATGGAATAATATGAAATAAATTAGAATCAAGTAAATTAGTGGAGAGAATATAGTACTAAATAACCTGCTAAGTAAGGGTTCTATGCTATTATTCTGGGAGGATACAATTAAATTTACACTTGCCTTAGATAGGAAATGCATGAGTGATCAAAGTTATGACACCTTTGCTTTATTTAGGGTTCTCTTGCACTAAAGAGAAATCATGACCTCAGCCACACTTATAAACTAAAACATTTAATTGGGGCTGACTTAAAGTTGCAGACATTTAGTCATTGTCATCCTGGTGGGAAGAACAATGTTAAATAGGCAGACACAGCTCTAAGGAAATAGCTGAGAGCTCTACATCTCAATCCACAGGCAAGAGAAGACTCTGGGCATGAAATTGCCTTTCTAAAGCCCACTCCCAGTGACATGATCCTTTCAACAAAGCCACACCACCTAATACT
Source organism: Mus minutoides (assembly GCA_902729485.2). Taxonomy (NCBI): domain Eukaryota; kingdom Metazoa; phylum Chordata; class Mammalia; order Rodentia; family Muridae; genus Mus; species Mus minutoides. The sequence continues at coordinate 1,161,983 of LR753368.1, forward strand.
TTCAAATTATGCTGCTCAGTCATGAACAAATACTCAAGTATATGAGGCTATGGGGGTATGCCCATTCAAATTACCATAGCCACAAATGTCTAACTTTATGAACCAACGAGTTTGCTGAGTCACATGTGTATGGGCAAATGAATAACAAGGAAATATAGAATTCAAAAGCCTTATATATCACTAAAATTCTACCACAGCATGTGTTAATACTCACCAAAGCTGGAATTCTGAAGCTCTCTACATTATTTCCAGACAAATAGCCATGTGGAGGAATCTTTTCTCAATTGTTCTTATGCTTATATAAGCTTAATGAGAGAGGTTATTTGTGAATCTCTAAAATTTTATGAACATTCTGAGAAGTGACTCATTTACTTCTTGAGTATAAATGAGCTTTCCTTTAGTACTTTGTGTGCAAACTAACTTCTCTCCAGATTGAAATGTTTCAATTAAGAGAACATTGCTATGTGAAAATAGGGGGTTCTTAGGGATCACTGGTAGCACAATTATTATGGGGTAACCATGTAGCTTTTGGTTGAATGTAATGTGTTTTCTATATAAAGGAGTTCATATTTAATATTCTGAACCTGGTCAAAAGTTAACAGCTGTAAAAGTCATAGCACCAGGTAAATACCTACTACTTTCATTTAAAAAATGAAATGAATTTTAAATATTTGCATTTGTACTCCATATCCTTTAACAAAGAACTTACTCATTCTGGGGAAAGGAGGTAAATGGATAAATGTATGGGTACTTGAGTTTCAGAGAATATGTGTTGAATGTTCAGTATTGAATAGGACACCTTTCTCATTTGCTAAAAGGTTCCAGGATTATCAGTGAAGAGGAAGCAGAAAAAAAAATTAGAAGAGCGCGATAAAAGGCTATGTTGTAAGAATGATGTTATCTAAGTACTCTTGTATCCAAAATGGCTACAGTTGCTTTTATAGGACTTCCAAAAATAAACCATAATATATCCTGGAGGGACTCATGGATAGTCATGCTACTCAGGATAGCAAACGGCAATAGAGAGATACTAAATCAAGAGAAGGCATTCTTTTTAGTGCTATAGCCAATGATGAGCTACTCATCTTCAAATGGAGAACTTCTATATCCAGATGTACAAGTAACTATTTAAAACCAGTGGGTCATAAAGCAGTGCAGAAACAACACAAGAGAACAGGACAATAGGATGGGGACTTAAGGAGAGAAAGCTGTTTGAGTGTTTGTGAAATGAGCAGAGGACAAAAAAGATTGGAGGAATGTGTGTGACCAGAAAGAATTGCAACTGTCAAAGAATAAATCAGTAAAAATGAGATTTGGGACAGTGTTTGGTGCCCTCTACCTCAATGATCTCAACTGTAGCAGTGAAGAATGTGCCCATCGCTTTTTATTTCACCAAATGATGAAGAGGTAAATTATATCTTCACCTAGGATGAAACCAGTCTGCTATATACTTTGTTGTACAGTCACACAATTGTTAAGAGCCTTGTGTGTTTTACTAGGAACTTTCTTCTAAACCAAATCTAGTTCTTGTTTAAAGAAAATCCTGAGCTCTCTGGCACACTGACTTCTATGTTTTATTTCTCAGTATTTAATTGACTGTGTGTGTGTGTGTGTGTGTGTGTGTGTGTGTGTGTGTGTGTGTGTTTATTCCTGTTTTTTTCAGCTACATTATTACTATAATGTAAATTATATAGTTTGTATTTGTATAGAAATTAATATAAAATGAATTATGTTCAATTTTGTAAAAGAAACCCCAATTCTTAGAAGTATACTTTTTCTCATAATTCTAAATTGATCTAAGACCTTAGATTATGTAGATTTCTATGTCCATACTGTAGATTTTTCTCTACAATCTGACTTTGATATTTTAGGTTAACTTTTGAAATCTGGATATTTTTGTGCATTGATTCACAATGACACAGAAATGCTGTGTTATACAAATATTATGTGTAACATGTCAAATATATATTCTATTCTGAGTCTTATATTCCTAGACAATTCAGACATAAATTAGCACTGAGGTTGATTCTACATATTCCTTATTTAGTATATATATTTTGCTCTTGCCACATAATTCATATTATTATACATCTAAAATTAAGTCACTTTATATTATTATGATTTGGATTAATCTAAAAGTAAAAGAAAATTATTTAGATTCTCTCTATGTCAGAAAACCTTTTCAATAATTTCTAAGTAATAAATTCAAGAATTGGTTGATGAGATTATCCTTTGACAGTCTGGAAGAATGGACTTTTTATGTTAATTTTAGTTTTGTAACACTCAACAACTTTGAGGCTAATCAAAATTGGATGCTTATGAAGGAACATGAATTGCTATCTGTTCAAAAATGATAGAAGTGCTTTATATTACTTTGATTTTAACCTCACTATCAAGTTAGTATTCTTACCATAGAGTAATAAGTCCAACATCTTATTTTCTAGGGTCTCTAGTCTTACTATTTTCAATTCTTATCCCAGCATTTTAAGTACACATCACAGTTTCAATAAAAATATAATGTCCTGGAAGACTTTTAATCCAATATTGTAGTTAATATTAAAAACAACTTTTTAAGTCTACATTGTAATATTGATATTTAAGTTTCCTTTCTCACAGTGTTCAAATTGTTTTCAAACTTGTAGTAAGTAACAGAAATCTCTAGTTTATTATAGAAACCTTCTATTAAAATATAACATGGATATATAACATTTATATATCAAGATTGAAGAGTTTCAAATTTTAGAGTGAAAAATAATATGTAACACGTATATAATAGTTAGGATGGTCCATCAAAAACAGGTTAAGAGTATAGAATTTGGTATTTCCAAAATTATAATCTATATCTCTGTATTATAATGGATCAGAAGAAAAAATGTTTGTTGTTCCCATGCTATGCTAGATTATTCTTGCATTAATAATTTTTTGTCAGAAAGCTCTTTCTAGCCTAAAATAATAATTACTGTTTTCCTAACTTTTATTTTCTAGGTGCCAGAAAGATAACAAACAAATCATGTCATATTAGTCTTCACAGGCAATTGTACCAACTTGTTCCTCCTCATCTACTACCGCTTCCTATCTCCCACTGTCAATGGAAAAATACTGAATTACTTTCCTTGCAATACACACACACACACACCAACCTCAAAAGCATAATGAAATATTCTCTTGGGCAGTCATGTATTTTTCCTCTAATGTTTTGTAACTGGATGGTTTTCTTGAGACATTGTTAAATGTTTGCATGAAATTTGAAAGATAAATTAATGCAGTAATATAAGGAATTGTTTAGTATACTGTTCTAGTCTTCTATAAGGCAATATACTTTTCAGAAACAGAAACAATAAAGAAAGAGAAGTGCATTTGGAGTCTCCAAAAGATCAGTCAATGTTAATTGGATTATTTCTTAAAAGGAATACGTGGAATGTGCTGAGATAAAGATATATGGTGTCTGTTCCTAAAAGGCCATACTGTCACAGAGAGGCTAAGCTAAACAGTTAGAAAAGATGAGTGTTGAGATATGTAAGGTCACATTTTACACTATATCCCAGGGTTTCAACATCATGTTTGTTTGTTTGTTTGTTTGTTTGTTTGTTTTAATTGTTTATAATGAAACCATTTTATGTAAAAAAATACATTTCATATTTAAAGCTCTGACAGAGATAAAAGTTCCTGTCAGGATTGTTTTCACAAGTTCTGCTTGTTTGTATTTTTGTTGTTGTTGCTGGTTTTTATCATTTAGGTTTTTATTGATAAGCTAAAGTGAAAATAAAATAATATATATTACAATGTGACTGAACCTTGCTCTTTGATTTTTAAGGGATTTTTTTAAGCTGAGAAGGATCAATTTCCTGATCTTCTATACCCATACTCTTAGTTTATTTTTGTTATATTTTTACAGATCATGGAAGCACTGACAAGAATAACATTTGTGGGAGAATATATATATGAATTCTCAGTGAATTACTTCAATTGAGTCTGAATTTAATTCTTCACATTATCTTAGAAGTTTCATTTGTTTGAATGACAGTTTGTGCCACAATTTATTTCACCCTCATGGCATTGATCAGTGGCACATAGATAGTACATGGTTATCAAATGTTTATTACCATGATGCTCATCAAATATATTTTGCAAGTAGACTGGGGTCTCTTGGTTTCAGAGAATTTCCCTACTTAGTGCCTAGAGCCAAAACATACTTCCTAGGATTGGTATAAGAATGAAATAACTGCCTACAAACAGCACTTAGAAATAAACTCAAAACAATGTGCACTCAAGGCATTAATTCTTAACTTGAGTTCATAAGGTATATTAATAATATATATGAAAGAATGATGGACTCCATTTATGACACACTAGAAGAGTTTGGAAGGAAAGGGGTTATCAAAATTGAATTAGGATAACATTTAATGGTAGACCAAATGTCATTGTCACTCTTGGTAACTGGCCATTCTCCCATCATTTTTCAACAAAGTAAAATAAATTTAATTATTTGCAGGAAATGCATTTAAACAAATCTGTCAATCAAATTATTTTAAGGTGGTTGTAAATTTTTAAATAAATTTCTGAAATATTGGCTATGTCATGTTCCACCAATGTTTGGTAAATGATTTCTTCCTAACAGCCTCTTCTCTGCCCAACATGTTGGTTACTTTTGAACAATCTACATTTTCAGAGATGTGCATACTGCAATTCAGAATAAAACAAATTTTAATGGTTGCAAAGAACAAACAAATGTCCATAAAAACGATATAAAGCGTGAGAACAGCTATTGTCTACTTTTTAAGTAAAGAGTAATTTATGTTACATTAGAATCACTTCTCTTACTCTCTAGGATCTCATCTCATTTTTCTTCATTAAGTATATCTTCTTCCAAGAACAATTACCACTTCTCAGTCATGAGAAAGAGTTAAAATAATTTAATATTCAATGTCAAGACTTACTAAATATACAGCAATTAATAAATTTTTAGTAATTACATAATTGAAACATGCATCATTAGAGAAAATAGACTAGGAATATCATTTTAATAAAAATGAAAAATTTGAAGAAGATACAAATGTATAGGAATTGTAGTCTTGAAACAGTTGGTGATACAAAAATTACATAGGTACATGCTTTCCAAATAGTACTAGCCACAGAGGGAGATGCTCATAGCCAATCATTGGACTGAGCACCTGGTCCCCAATGGAGGAGTTAAGAAAGGACTGAAGGAGCTGAAGAAGTTTGCATTCCCATAGGAAGAAGAACAATATCAACCAACCTGACCCCCCAGATCTCCCACTAACAAAATAGTAAACATGGAGGGACCCACGCCTCCAGCTGCATGTGTATTAAAGGATGGCCTTGAAAGGCATCAATGGGAGGAGAGGCCCTTGGTCCTTTGAAGGCTCAATGCCCCAGTGTAGGGAAAGGCCAGGGAGGGGAGTCAGGATTGAACAGGTGGGTAGTGGACACCCTAATAGAAGCAGGGAGAGGGGGAGGGGATAGAGGATTTCTGAGGGTGAAACCAAGAAAGTTGATATCATTTGAAATGTACATAAAGAAAACATTGTTTTAAAAAATGACAGGAAAAAATGTTTATCATGGAACCCCCTGAGATCTTCCATCTCTTGAGTACCTCTTATCCATTGAAGGAAGCTTTCTGTTTTAATAAAATTTATGTTTATAACTAAAACATAGATTCAACAGGCTATATTTAGTTACATTTGTGGACACAAAATACAATAATAGTAAAAGAAAGAAACTATACATTTAAGAATGTAGTGTACATTGTAGAGGATTGAGAAAATGTACCCAGGAGGAACTAGAGGTAGGGAAAAAAATGGGAGAAAGAGATATAGTCTATTTCAATTGAAATAATAAAGGAATTAAATTAACTTAAATAAAAAATGCAGAATAGCATTTTAACCTTCATGCTATATTGTATTAAATCCTCCCCAACTGATATGTGTTATTTTTATTATCCTTCTATACAAAATTTTTGAGCAGTATCTTATATTTACTGTTATATTTATAGATTATTTTTAAATGAATTCATGTCCATGTACTCAGTCTCTAAAATATTGTTATATTCATTTTTTCACCTGTTTGAAAACTGATTTAAATTTCCTTATCGTCTCAATTACTTGCAGAACTTTTCAAAACTGTTTTTATTTTAGTTATACATGGACTTGAGGTATATATATATGGACTGGAGGACTGCCTGGTCTGGCCTTAGTGGGGAGATGGACCTAATCCTCAAGAGATTTGAGGCCCCAGGGAAGTGACTGCCTGGTGAGGAGGCAGGTGAGAGGAGAAGCACCCTCTCAGGGATAAGCAGGATGAGAAATATGGGAAGAAGGATCAGTGGTCAGCAATGGGTAAAATGAAAACAAATATGTTTTTTTTTTTTTAAAAAAGACAAGCAACTTAACTACGGAAATTCAGTGACTGATGTCATAAACAACATTTTATAATTGTGCTGGAGTCTGAGATGTTTCCAACTCAAGACAAGTCCACTTCTGTTCCTTTTCAAAGGCATCCAACAATCATCATGCTCCCTTTTTTCCTTTTTTTTCCCTCTTCCTTTACTTTTGAAGAGGCCTTTTTATTCCATTTGTCTCAATTCAGAATCTAGGACAATAAACCATTTGCTACTGCAGCAGACTCCAAAGTCCAGAAAGAAGACAATAAGTCCCCCACTAAAAGATAACCACATGAATGGGAGACATATTATGTCTGGATAGGCCATCTGTGCTGGGCAGCCCATTCTGTGGATTCATGATTCAAAAAGCAGGCCATAAGGGGGCATCCTGACACCCACTAATGAAGTCTTAGATTACCTAACAATATAATAATAAAATGTTTACCTATATTAACTGTAAATTAACATGCTTCTGCGGCTGAGTTGCCTGCCTGAGTTGTTCTGAGGCTAGAAGCTGCAGTCTCTGGTTTAGCATCTCATAGTAAAACAGCAGAGGGTGGGGGGGGGGGCACTAGACAAAGTAACTTTTATTCTATCTCATCAGGCACTGCATGGGCAACTGTAAGTTAAAGTCAAGGGAAGAAAACGGGAAGGGAGGCCTGTCTGTGGTCTTTGTTCTTAGCACTTGTACATCTTTTCAGAATGCATGGTAACATAAATACATATATAACATATATATAAAATATATATATATATATATGCACCTCAGATCTCTCTCTCTCTCTCTCTCTCTCTCTCTCTCTCTCTCTCTCTCTTTCTCTCCCTCCCTTATCTTTCTGCTGCCAACTTGCCCCTGTCTCTCCCAATAAACCTCATGTGGAAGTGGAATTGGTTGGCCTGGTGTGGTCCTTCTGAAGCCTCGTGATGTTCAAAATCATAACATTGGTGCCCAAACCCAGGAACCCTCACTCTGGGAAGTTGTGGAGCCCAGGCGGCTGTCATCACACACCATGATGGTGAAGCCACCACTGCTGCTGGAGAATCAATGCCATGTGGACAGCTACCACCGCCATCACTGCCTGCAGCCACTGCTACACCAAGTGGGAGCCATCCGCTGGTACCTGCCATCATCTACCATGTTGATTTTCACCGGTGCCATAGGCCATTTCTGCCACTGCCGCTGCCGCTAACAGACTTCTACCACATGAGCTATGCTGCCCTGTGAGCTTAGCTAGCTTCTGTTGGGCCTACACCATCCACTCAGTTCCACATATTCATTTACCAGTTCGCTAGAATTCTCACACAAACACTGGCATATTGATTGGTAAGCTGGGTCAGCAGGAGGGCCCCTAGTTTCCCAGATAGGGCCTGGCCAGCTTATTCTGGAGGCTGAGGGGTTGGTATTTTACAACCACACCCCCCAGCTGACTTAGGAGTTACAACATCCTTAGTGTGTAGCCTCTAGTTAGCGCTAGAGATGACTTGGACTTTTATCCTGGCTAATTTATTTTGTTATTGAATTATTCTTGGGATTCCAGGACAAACAATCCCATAACCCTACAATGGGTGCTTTGATGTCTTCAAATGTAACTTCAGGAACCTCATTAGTATGGATTCTGGAAAAATCTCAAATCTTTGAAGGTAATACCTGACTTGAAGACATCAAAATTAATACACCACTTCAATAAGTTCTGGATTCAGTATCAGCTAGATAATAGCTCCAAATAGCCACTTAATGGTATTTTAAGGGATCTTAATATATATACTGCCAGTGAACTGGTAAATGGAAAGAGGTCCCCTATGTCCAAGAATTCATCTATCTTCACTCCAATCCCTTCATGTGCTCTGCTTGTTCCCCAAACCAACTTCTCTTAGCCTTGAAACCTACACAGCCTCTGCCAGATGATGCTGCAGTGCAAAACCACTAACTGCTGCCTCAGTTTCTCCTTCTCACTACAAGCTCCACCTCTCCAGCTCCCTCCCCTCCTTCTGTGCCTGCTGTAGGTCACTTCAAATGTCCAAACTGGCACCTACCTTCGCTGTTCCTATCATATGCTCTAAGGCCACAGCAAAACCCCCAAATCCTTCTCACCTCTAAAAGAAGTTACTGGGGTAGATGCCCTTGTCAGAGTATGTGTTCCTTTCCTCTCTGAGTGAACTTTCTCAAATAGAGAGCAGACTGGGTTCCTATACTTCTAACTTGTCCCCCTTATGAAAGAGTTTCAGTACATTACTCACTCTTACAGCATGACTTTCCATGATGTGCACATGATACTTACTTATAACCTACTTCCTGAGGAACACAGGCGAGTATGGGAGTAAGCAAGAATGCATGCAGATGAAATTCATCAAATAGATAGAACATATCCAATAAGATTGGAGGCAGTGCCTGACCAGGATCCTCGATGGAATTATAATTCTGCAGGTGGTATTTTAGCCACAGACAGGTTTATAGCACGCATTTTGGTCAGCCTAAGAAAGGCAGTCTTAAAACCAGTACATTTTGTTCCAAGAGATTTTTTTAGGAAAAGCAGGGAAATCCATCTTAATTTTTAGACCACCTGACAAAGAGTTTATTACAGTATACCAATCTGGACCCTTAAAACCCAAAAGGTAAGCAACTTCTGATGAACTACTTTTTCCCAGAGATACCTTGACATAAAAGGCAAACTTAGAAAGCTGGAGAGCAGACCCCTAACTCCATAGGCAGAAGTTTTAGTGCTGGCCTTCAAAGTGTACCATGAGAGAGAAGAGAAAGTCTGCGAACAAAAATACCATATGCTGGCAAAGGCTGCCCAACCATCCCCAGCCACTGCCCTGGACTCCTGGTCTTCTAAGACTCAGAGACCACCAGGTACCTGCTACAAATATGGTCAAAGTCATTGGGCAAAAGCCTGCCCTAACTTCTGCAAGCCTAGGCAGGGTCATGCCCTAGGTGCTATCACTGGCACATAGGACTGTTGATTGTGCTCAAGTTACACAGAACAAAGGGACATCACTCCCAGATAATCCTCTAGCTGCTCTCCTTGGCTTGTCTATGGCCAACTGAGGAGGCCCAAGCTCTAAGGACCCGACCACTATCACCACTAGTAGGGTGCCCTGGGTAGACATCGTGGTATGTGAGTGGTCAAAATTTCTTCTTGGACACTGGGGCCACTTTCTCAGACCTGTCCAAGTTTTGGGAACCTACTTCTTCTCATTTTCCTATTCTTGAGGTAAGAGGACAACCTTACTTCCCTCAACAGACTCTACCACTTAGTTGCATTTTTAAGGGTGTACATCTTAACCATTCCTTTTTGGTAGTGCCAACATGTCCTGTCTCCTTATTGGCAAGGGATCTTTTAGCTAGTCTGGGAGCCTCTATTTCCTTTTCTACTCCTACTTGCCTAAGCCCAAGCTCACAAGCAGTTCCTCTGATCCTTCTTCTAGCCAATCAACCTATTAACACAACCATGTTATTTCCTTTATCAGCTTCTCAGGTATATCATCAAGTCTGGGAAATCCAGAACCCCTCACTTGCTAAACACTATTCTCCTGTCATCATCTGATTACTGGACTCTACCAGGTACAGAACCCAAGCTCAATACCCTCTTTCTCTCCAGAGCCTCAGGATACTTAAGCCTATCATTTCTTACCTCTTGAGAAAAATAAAAAATAAACACCTTCACCCCACCTTTTCGCCCTTTTACACCTCTATACTAGCAATTAAGAAACCTCATGGTACCTATCATCTGGTTCAAGATCTCAGGAGTATTAATTCTACAGTGGTTCCTCTCCATCTTATTGTGGCTAACTCTTAAACACTTCTTTCCACTATCCTCTCAGAAACTTTCCATTTCTTAGTCCTGATCTTAAGGATGCATTTTTCTCTATCCCTCTAGATGCACAGTCACAGAACATATTTGCCTTTACCTGGACAGATACTAATACCCACCTATTTGATCAGTCCCTGGCTTTTGACTTACTGTCTCTCCCTAAATTTAAGATCATACTTTATGCAGATAATATCCTTCTCTGTAGCCTCTCTATTGAAATTAGGCAAGGTGAAACATTCTGCTCTTCTAAATTTCCTCTCCAGTCTAGGCTACAGGGTCTTACTTTTTAAAGTCCAACTGTCCACCCCTCAGGTTACCTATTTGGGATTAACAATTACCCAAAACCACAAGGCTATTACTTTAGATAGAAAGATTTTGATTCAGTCTCTTACTGTTCCTTCTACAAAGTAAGAGATTTTATTATTCCTAGGAATAACTAGCTTTTTTATATTCCTGGGTTACTTCCTTTTCCCTGCTTCCTCATCCCTTATATGAAGCAGTGTTAGGACCCACCCACAAACCTCTTCTCAAACTTATTTCCAAGCTCTTTCAAAGGCTCCAACAGGCTTTCCTTAAGGCCCCAGCCTTACACCTCCCTGAGCTCACTCATCCTTTTCCCTCTTTAACCTTGGAGTCTTAGGTCATCAACTGGGACCCTTTCCACCTATAGCATACTTGTTTAAAAAAAACTAGAACTAACCATCCAGAGATGGGCACCTTGTATTCATACCTTAGCAGCTGCTGAACTCTTTATTTGAGAATAAAAAACAAAAACAACAACAACAAAAAACTAACCTTTGGGTAGCCTATAACCGTCTTCTCTTCTCATAACATGTCACAACTCCTACCTTACAAAGGCTTACAGACTCTAGACTGCTCCAGGGTTCTGTCTCTTTAAGTAGCTCTAATAGAAGACCCCACACTCACCTTCAAATAATACCCACCTGTTAATATTTATAATCTTTGTTCTCAAGCAAATACTGAACAATCCCTATCTCACTTTTGCACAAAAACTTTAGAGGAACTATTATTACATATCAGCAGGGCACATTGCCTCTCTCCATCTATACCTGGAATACAGATAACAGCTCCTTTTTACATGAAGAGGCCAGAAGAGCTGGCTATGCTAGAGTGTCAGACACCAAGATGGGGGAGGCACAGGCCCTTCCTGCTCATACCACCAATCAACAGGCTGAACCCATGCCTTTCAATTGGCACAGGGAAAATCCCTCAACATCTACACAGATTCCAAATAAGCTTTCCATATCTTCCTGTCTCATGCTATGGAAGGAGCATGGGTTACTTACCACAAAAGGAGGATCAGTAATTAATGAAAACTAAATTATAGCCATGCTAAAGGCTTCCCATCTCCCCACAGATATTAGGATTGTCTAACATAGATCCCACCAGACAAATGACTGTTGTCTCCAAGGGAAACAACTGAGCTGACTAGGCAGCTAGAGCTGTGGTCATTCGGGGCCTAGACTTGTCTCATCCTCCCCAGGACATTCTTACACTACAATCTACATCTCCATCTTCACCCCCTGACACCCTCAAAACTCTGTTCTTTGTCCACCAACTCTTTCATCCTAACAGCCAAGCATTGCCTTATTTTTGTTAAGACCCTCCTACAGACTACTCCTGAAGACTTATGTTTCTTAAAATCCATCACTGCTTCTTGCAAAATCTGTCAGATGTCTGACTCCAACTCAAGGTATCATAGAACCCCTTTTCCTATCCATCAGGCTAGAGGTTCCCTTCCTGGAACTGACTGGCAACTTGACTTTACCCACCTGCCCACTGTCAGACATGCCAATACCTTCTGGCCTTGGTGGATACCTTTTTGGAGTGGGTGGAGGCATATCCCTCAAAAGGACTCAGACAGTCTCTGATGTCCTCTTCTGAGAGGCAATCCCCTGCTTTGGTTACCAGCTTCTCTCCATTCAGATATTGGTCCTGAGTTTACTTCCCACATTTTTCAAATTCTATCTAAGGTCCTAGATATCTCCTGGCATTTCTTATTCCCTACCACACACAATCTTCAGGTAAGGTAGAAAGAACCAACTGCTCTTTAAAAAGTACTCTTGTTAAAGCTGTTACAGGAACTTCACTTTGGGTAAAACTACTTCTGGCTCTTATCAGGCTATGAGCTCTCTCAAGTGACCTCTTCTCATTTCACCTTTTGAACTCATGTATGGATGTCTGGTCCTAACTCTTGGTCTTTAAACTAAATTCTCTCCCCTTCCAGACCTTCTACTCACGCCAGTATTTTGCCACCTCTGTTCTCTCCTATGGACCTTTGCTGACTACCATCTACCACGACCACACACTGTTGCCTGTCCACTGCTTGTCAACATTGCAGACCATGTCCTTCTATCCTTTCCATATCATCATCCCTCACCCCTTTCTCCTTAATGGCAGGTCCCTTTTAAGATAATTCTTGTGACCCCTACAACTGCTAAACTCCAGGGATTCTCTCATTGGGTCCATCTGTCTCATGTCAAACCTTTCACTCCCCTACTCAACAATGACCCTTCTTAGTATACATCAACCCTAACAGGACTGTGCTCTGTTAAGCTCCAGAAGATGTTGAGGTCACCCAACTTGTCCCTAGTACCAGAACATGAGACTCCATTCTGGCAGCTGTGCTTGTCCTTGATTATACATGGCTTTCTCCCCTTCCCACTGCTGTTCATTTCCTTCCAGGGTAGACCTACTTCTGAAAATTCAAAACCCAAGAAACCCCCACAGATAACAAACAGTATTTACAAATAGGGTTAGAAAACTTCTCCAAAGCCAGATGTTAGGAACCAAATCCAAATTGTTGTCATCCTTGAATCTCTATCCCAACTAAATAGTATGATCGCTATACTTGCTTTCTCTTTGACCAGACAAAAGATTATTGTAGAAAATGTCGGGGGAGGGTATAGGAGACTTATGGGATAGCACTTGAAATGTAAATGAAGACAATATCTAATAAAAATGTGGGAAAAAAACAAAATGTCCATATGAATATGGGTGTCTTCCCATATTCATCTTGTCAGATACATAAGTAGGATCATGGACCAATCATTTTTTTTTCTATCAACACCACAAGACACTCTTTTTCTACATATAATACCCATAGAACCCTAGGTGGGAGACAGGAGTTGTTGGCAAGCTCTACTGTAAAAATCTCCCAGGGTCCCCAGTAAGTACAATCCACAGCCAGAGAAATCTCTCAATTGCCCAATCTCTAGATATTAGAAAAGTAGGAGAAATAATCAAATGCTCCTCCAAGATTGTTACACCTTTGACATCACCCCTCATAAATGGCACTAACTTGATATTTTGCCTTTTGCCTCAGGCTTTGACTCATTAATGCTTAAGCCTGGTTGCTTTAAAGATTTCTGGATCTGCATAACCCCTGGAACCAACTCACAATTGCCACTTACAGCTTTCTGGTGATACTGCTCAGTAACCTTTCCTCATCTTTTGTCAGCTGCCCTGATTCTGATATTATCATGACTCCATACCTTACCTCTATCCCTATCCTTTTCTTAACAGTGACAAACTGTTTTTGTTTTTTTTTTCTTTTTTTTTTTCAACTTTTATTAGATATTTTCTTCATTTACATTTCAAGTGTTATCCAGAAAGTTCCCTATATCCTCCCCCCTCCCGGCCCTGCTACCCTACCCACCCGCTCCCACCCCCTGGCCCCGGCGTTCCCCTGTATTGGGGCATATAAAGTCTGCATAACCAAGGGGCCTCTCTTCCCACTG